>RPOG01000009.1:1815829-1936037 GCA_008086565.1 Thalassoma bifasciatum
CTAATACGTGTTATCATCCAACAAGTACAAGATGAAATCTCACAGCACACAGTGTCAAATGGTGAGGCTGAAAACCTTGATGTTTTAAAGGTGATACGGCAGCCAATGATGGCCAGAATTAGCATCTCAAGGAAATACTTTGTGAGGATTTTTCAAATTCACTTTTTCTTCATGGTTCAATAAACTTCTGAACCCTTTGCCTTTGTGTGTTAAGACTATAACTCTTACAGTAAAGAAATGGACATGCTTAAAGTGTCTGATCTCCACGGTCTGTTTTAAAATTAACGGCCAACATCTGAGAGAATAGCATACAACACAAATCTGGACATTTCGTCGCAGAGTACTTTCAAAGGATTTTTTTTTTTTCGTTTCTTTTCTTCTCATCGCTTTCTTGCACTTTCTTCACGTAGACCTTCCTTTCTTGTTTGTGGCCCCTCTCAGTGCCCCATATCCCCCCTTTCCTGCCCCCATTACAGCGAGCTGGGGCCTGGGCATTGGCCTTGAACTCTGACCCTGCCTGTAATCAGTCATATCCCAGGGCCCTTCCCTCCCCACAGACCACAGACAGCTCATCGCTCCTCCCTGGCCCCCCTCTTTCCCACCTCTTCCTCCTGTTCTCTCTTTGTCCCGTTTTTTTTCCCCTTCTCCCTCTCGCCTGATCCAGAATGGCCACGCAGGCTGTTGATGGGGCGCTGCTCGGAGACAACGGAGAGTAAACACAGCGTCTACAGCCAAACAACGGGCCCAAAGGCTCCCTTGGCAGCTACTCCCGTGGCCCTCGGCCTTTTCCATCAATCTGTGAAATGACCTCGAACTGATGAGTAAATGATGGTGTCAACCTGTCAAGACAGGACAGCTTGGCTTAGAGCTCTTGTAAGATGAGCAAACAGCCCAAAATCAGGCCATCTACCTCCCAGACCTCTTCTTCTGTCTTTACTCAAAGTTTCTGTCCTCCCTTTTTCCTCACTCATTGTATGGAACTGTGGTGGTCCTGCCCTGCTGCTGCACATCAATAAAGATTGATCCATTTTAAAACTTGAGACCACACCGACTGATCAAAATAGTGAAAAAAGTGAAAAAAAAAGAACAGCTGAGAGGTATTTCAAACAACCTTGGCTGAGATTTTCAGCTTCTATTGGTAGATAGTATCTTACCTTCCCCTAGAAATAAGAAAGCTGTCCAGGAAAACTATTAAAAAACAACTTTCTTCTTCCTTCAGTTTCTTTTTGTTCATAAAGCTGGTGTTACTTGACAGTACAAAGAATTTGAATGGATTTATGTAGGTTTTGTCCCTATTGGTTTGTAATAAATTCATTACAGTTGTGACTCAACCTGAAACCAATTCCTCTCACCATCCATCATCCACCAGGTCTTTCCCAGGAAATATCCCTGTACGCACAGGAATGTGGTTTAAATTTCAGGCTGCGGCGACAGAACAAAGTCATACTGCCCTTCTCAAACAGAGACACAGTGCTCTTTCTCTGCCTGATCATCCTCAGAAAATATCTACTTTTTACCTGATGTGATGCCAAAAAAACCTGAAACACAATGTCTCTTTTGCTACTAGATTTTGTAAAGTAAAGATAAAATAGAATTAAAGAACTGCGGCTAAAATTTCAGGATGAACAATAAACTAGTGTGATCATAAATATGTTGTTATCTTTTACCCAGAGACAGGCAGATGACACTGATGCTGCTCAGCTTGTATCACTTGAGTGAGCCGCACCGCCTCAGTTCACAAGATACAAGTGTCAGAGCTTGTATCAAAGAAGATGTCACAGGGCTTCAGAGACACTCCACAGTTTACAAGGAATCAAAATAGTGACTATGTAATTTGTACCTGCAAGATAAAAGAGAGAAGATCATTAAAAATCAAAGCAGTGCATTCAACAAAATTTCTCCACTAGGCAAGACAGTTTATTTAAAAGTTTATTTATATATAGCACTTTTCAGCAACAAGGCAGTTCAAAGTGCTTGAAAGAGACATACAAATAATCATTGGAAAGGGTCAGGAAAACATGTTAAAGGAAAACAATTAAAAATCTGTTTCAAAATAGCACGTTTGAGCCAAAAATAAATAAGTAAGACTACAAAATTAGAAGGTTAAAATAAATTCAAACACTATGATGCAATGTCATCAGCTAATGTAACTTAATAAATATCTAAAAGAAATAATGAATGTACTTGTGCAGCTACCTAAAATATAACAAAACTTTCTTTGTAACACACTTGCAATAAAGCCAAAATAAGACATGCCCTACAGAGTGACAAAACTAAACAATGCAGATATTTTATCCCACATCACACAGGTTTTATTTCCATTTGTTAGACTAAAACTATAAAAATTAGACAGGTGTACTGCAACCCCAGGCTGCCTTTAGCTTGTCAAGCCACCAGATGTCACTGTGTTTGCTGAGCTTCAAACCATCAAATTGTTACCAGCTCAAATATAAAGAAAGCCCCAACATATCATATCACTACACCTTCAACCAGAACATAAATGAACATGTATAATAAAAGAAGCATATCTGCAGGATTATCCAATCCAGTCTCTTTATTACAAGCTCCTCTTCTTTTCTTGTATTCTGTGAGCTAGAAAAGGAAGTTTGAATTTCATAAGCCTCGTGTCAGCAGGATCTGTCAGCATGTATAAATAAGTGTGTGATCATGTTTGTGTGTGACTGAGCATGCATGTGGTTTAAACACTACTACTCTTTGCGGAAACAAGCACACCTCGTGAATTGTCCTAGTCCCCCCCTTCACACGCTCAGGGGGCCCATGCAGGCCCCCTATGGCATTGGGGGGAGTGCGTCCCTGGGGGCCTCTTTGCTCCGTCTGGTACGGCTGCCTGTCTGCAAACACTCCATCCATCGATGATATGAAAGGCTGTCAGAGACGTGATGGTTGAGTAGCGAGTTGAGGGCTGCCGACTGCTGCCACCTCAGGGGTCAAAGGTGAGATTGGCTCAGAGAGGGTGAAATACAGAGGGCCTCTTTGACCTGATAATTATCCAGATTGAATCCACCTGACAGGCAGGGGAGAATAATAACTCCTCCACCTGGCACCCCTGCGCTGACCCAGATTAGAAAACGTACAGTAATTGTATTCCTGCACATCAATTTTGAAAAGGAAATGGAATGATTCACTTCCCATCCTGCCCGCTGACCCAGAGGAGTTCTCCGCTGTCCTAACAAATCCATCTGTACCAACCACGCCAAGGATGCTATGAGGTCAGCGCTGTATGTCGAGAGAAAATGCCACTTTCCTCATGTCCCATTTCACCAGTCCAGAAGGTGACCGTGACAGACCATGCATACCACGCAGGGCCAATGTGGTGTTCTTTCTTTCAATGGATTGCATGTTACTTCTCCTGGGATCAGCCTGACATTTCTTAATTAATTTTGAGTTAACACACAGAGGATTCGACCTGTCAGTCAAAGAAGGATGACGATGTCGATCTGTCTGACAGCTCCTAACAAACTGAGATTGACAGATTATCAGAACGCCGTCAGATATGTTGAACTCCTGTGGCATTTAATTTCCCTGTTTCAACTAAACACACAGCATCACAAACAGCAGCCAAAGGGGTTTTATGCCTTTATTGGAAAAAATGCTTCTGATCTCTTAAAATGCCATTACTGAAGGCTATCTCAAAGAATAAGGGAACGGACAAAGCTTCAACTCAAGCCTTCCATATTCCCAGGGCAGTTATTATTTGTTTGTTCCAGCTTCTCTTCCACATATTTCACCTTAAACACAGCAGGAATTGCCTTGGTGCAAGAACAGCATAAAGAAATGTTTGCGCCACAGGGCCTCATTTCCATAGTGTATTCATTTTTTATTTCTCATTCTGCCTTTGGACGAACAGAGAGTATATTAAGTATTCTCTCCTTATAACACCTACTCAAAATGCACACACAATTCATATGAAAACTGTGCCTTTCTTGTATTTACTGTAAAAATAGACCAGGTTGAGGAGAAGAGAAAGAAGAAGATGATTCAGTGGAAAGACGACAGAGTGAAGTGATGCAGGTGAACAGAGAGGAGAGGAGAGATGGTTGAACGAGAGAAAGTACAGAGTGAAGTTATTGAGAAAAATGATTTACTTAGTGTGTGTTCATGTGTGTGTGAGCTCATGCTGTGTATGAAAGATTCAACTGATGCAAAAAAAAAAAGAAAAACAGACATTTTTTGAAACTGGAAATAGATTTCTCTGCTCAAAGAGGGAGTGTGTGCTCCGCATGAGCAAGGATTACTCCATGCACACACTCTCCTCATTCATCCTCTGTGTAATATACAGCCCTTTTCTGAAGTGTGGAGGTAATACATCATGTACATTTATTCAGGTATTCAGGGAGACTTTATATCAGTGGTGAAATTTATTGTGCTTTTACTTCTCAGCGTCTGAAGCCTACTTTACAATCTGTAAACCTTTGGCTGGATGCTGCACTGGTACAGAATATATTGTTGGGGATTTAGTGTTTTAGGTGTTTGAAAGCAGAATATGGAACAAATGGTTACAGCTGAATATATATTTTAGATTTTTATTTTTGCTAAATCTAAAGTTTGCACCCACTATCTTCATTGATTTATTTTTTTTTCTTTTTACGGTCATCTTCAACATTTTAATTAATTTCCACACAGAAGATGTGTGACACAGCTGAATGAGTATGAAAATGATTTTTCCAGTCAAATTAGTTTCCAGGGTTTTTTTATGTATATATGTATATATAAATTATTCCTCATTATAAGATGCTATTTCCGCTACCTGTGGTGCTGCAGCTTTACAGTGGATTTAAATAGTCGTGCCTCAGTGATCACGAGTCTGAGTCTTTTGAAATTGTAAAGATATTTTGCATGAACAAAGCTCCAACTGGATTAGGATGTTTTCTGAGAAACATTATCAAAGATCTAGCTTGTGATGCACAGTGCTGCTGATATCTCTCCACTGGCAGAGGTTGATCAAATTATTCTTTGGGTTTTAAAAGCATAGTATGTAGAAGTTGGCAGCATTTTTCCAAACAGAAAAGATGGAAGTGGGATACAATGTTTATTTATGTACGTGTTAAACTAAACAATACTCCTCATAAAACTTTATTCTTTTAATTTGATGGATGGGACTGTGAGGACTTTCTATGTGATCTTAAAAGAGTCTCATCTCCAGATATATGCCTGATTATAATCCAGAACTTGAAATGAGATCATCGGCACCAAAATAGCTCATTTCAAAATGCTACTTCTCAGCATCCCAGTCAGGTCAGACAGGACTGGATTGATATATGACACATCAAAGTTTTTATGACAACACCACGCTGACTGATGAAGTTTAGCAGTGGGAAGAGATATCTGTGTTGTTCTCTGCTGAAAATGATTTCTTGGATTTAATTATTTGTAATTGTGGATTTATTTTGTAGTGATAGTGGACACTGGAGCTTGACTGCCTGACAACAAACAGGCAAAACAGAAGAAGAAATTAAAAATAGTTTGGTGTTAACGTTTTTCAAACTTGACCTCATCTCATCCTCCTCTGCTCCTCTCTCTCCTTCTCCTTGTACCTCAGCACACTGACGATCTACGGTATCAGCCAGGACGACGAGGCGATCTACCAGTGTATTGCAGAGAACAGCGCCGGCTCCACACAGGCCAGTGCTCGTCTCACAGTGCTGTGGGCTGATGGACTGCCTGGGGTGCCCACCCACGTGCAGGCCGAGGCCCTCTCACCCACAACCATCCAGGTGTCCTGGGGGGAACCTGATCAGAACACTCAGGACATCATCGGCTACGTGCTTCACATTCGCAGAACCTCAGGTGGGGCTGGGGCTCATTTTCCTTCCTTCAAATAGAAATTAGTTGGATGAAATAGAATTGGGAAAAAAAGTTATATTTTTACTTTAAATTAGGTATGGCAGTTGGGTCATATTAGTATCATGTAGTTTGTCTTTTAAAACTGAGATAAAAGCATCTGAAGTTGCATGTTGAAGCCTCCATGTTGCAAAACAAGCCCCGAATGCCAGTCATCAACTCATCTGATTTGCAGAGCGGATTATAGCAATTTTAGATGAATGTTTTCTCAGTCTTCTGTTACATTTACATACCATTCTATTGAAAGCTCATTGAATTTGAACGAAAGGTAGATATGTACAAGAATTTTGAAAACCACCAACCCTCCGGACAAACAGCTAAGAGTGTGATAGTGGTGACAGAATAAGTCTCCATACTCCAACATTAAGGAAGATAAAACAAGGATGTGTTTATAACCTTTTAAATTTCAGATTTCCCTACCTTGGGATTCATATCTCTTTATGTGATTCTCCCAGTGTGATCATACATGCTCATGTACATCCTTGTTTACGTGCATGCAGTATGTTTTTATAGCTTTTGGCAAGTATATGTGTGGGTGTGTTTTTGTGTATAGTAAGAGTCTCATGGAGCCAACTGCTGGCTCTCTGCAGTACTTCTATTGGATGGATAATTAAGGGCCCCAGGGGCCAACCAATAGAATCTGTTGTAATTACAGCTCCAGGATGGCATGGACCGATGGGTTGGGGGTGGAGGTAGATAGTGGTTATGGTTGGTTGTCTCTAGATCAAGAGCAATAAAATGCTTTAACACACCCTTTACAACTCCCACTTCTACCTCTTCCATTTCCTCACCCCACCCCTTCAATTCAGCCAACCATTGACATCTAGGCTCCTAGGGCCAAAGTAGATTAGCTATTACCTAACAGAGCTGCTCTGATAAACCAGAGAAATAGGCAATAACCATAAAATTGTGACCAAAATGGATTGTATTTATTGTGTCTTCCCTTGATGTTATTTCCCACCCTTTTAATGTCGTTTCCTTATTCTTCCCTTTTTATTTTATCTCCCATTTATCTCTCCTCTGCCTTTCCTCCCCCCTGTATCTCTGCAACCGCCTACTCTTCCTCTGTTCCTCCATCATTCCCTCCTCAGACCCAGTGGAGATGGAGTATGAGGAGGCTGTCAGCAAGGTGACGCTGCAGCAGATCATCAGGGACCTGGAGCCTTCCACCAGCTACACTTTCTATGTCAAGGCCTACACATCCCATGGGGCCAGCAAACCATCGGACAGCGCAACCGAGAGCACTCATGGGGAGGGTGAGCACACACACCTTTACCCATGAGGATAGCTTTTACCTGTGAAGAGATGGGCAACAGAGCAGCTTCTTTTTGTGCTTGAGAGGGAGAAAAACACATGATTGTGAGCTTAAAATATTAAACAAAAGGTGGGAAACTTGGTAGAAATTAAGATCAATTAATAAATTCAATGTTTGGTTTGTTTTTTTGACCCTCATTTACAACTAGTTTCACAAAATCCTGATTGGAGACCAGTTTTATTTGACCCCATACTTAAGTACCTGATGATTTGGAATTTCCATCATAGACCCCTTTTGTTTAATTCTCCTGTAAACTTTTTGTGCCTACCTGTTTGTGTAATCTCATTAATTTGCTTTGCTTCACACTGCAAAAAACTGAAATCTAAGCAAGTTTTTATGTCTTATTTTTAGTGAAAATTGTCTTTTAGCTGACAAGTCCACAAACATGTCTTATGTCAAGATGTAGAGACAAAAATGATGCCTGTATTGCTTGTAATGAATGAAAAAAATCTGCTGATGAAGTGACAAAAATTCGCTCTTGAAATTAGAATAGTGTCTTGATACAAGAACATTTTTCTTACATCATTGACATTTTTTTTTCTTGTTGAAAGCAATTCAGGTGTCATTTTTGTCTGAAAATAATTATAAATGAGACATTTACCTGAACTGGTCTGGTAAATTTTAATTGTATTAAGATTAAAAAAACTTTTTCTACTAAAAATAAGACTTAAAAACCTGCTTAGAGTTCAGTTTTTCCAGTGCGGTTCATTTGTCACATCATATGTCATCCTGTGAAGTTACAAAATTAAAGCTTCCTCATTGGCTGTTAGTTTCTGATGTTGTGTTTCTGCTTTTGTTTAAAAAAATCTATGTTGTGTTGCAGTTCCAGCTCCTCCTTCCCTCTACACGAAAGTTGTGAATGGCAGTGTCGTACAAGCAACGTGGGAACCTTCCTCCAAGATGGGCCAACATCAAGGATTCAGATTGTTTTACAGACGAGCTCACACACCTGTGTTTACTGGTCCCATTGAGTTCCTCCGCAACGTGACCCAGTACAACATCACTCAGCTGGGTGAGACTTATAGTTTCAGAGGAAAAATAATCAGTGAAGAAATAAAATAGGATGCTGAAATTGAGGCGTGTAAATACAATGTAAGACTTTTATGTCAATTTAAAGTAGAATCCAAACATTGATTTATCATATTTTGGTATAACAGCATTATACTGTAATAAGCAATGCATTTTGGGAATTGTAGCCCTCATCTATGGTCCTTATGGTCTAATACTCCCACCTACAGTAATTTACTGTATCCAGCTGAGGATCACTGTCGGTGGTCTTTTTCTAGGTGGTCCCCTCCTCGCTCCCCTCTCATGGTTGCAATAACTGTTCTGTTACAGTTAACAAAGGCAGTTTGGGTAGAGTTTGTAAGCTTCAGCTCTGCTAAACAGCTGGGAGGGGGTAGAGTGGGCAGAGTAGTTAAATCCAGGATGCTTTTGTGATTTGTAACCTAACAGTTATTGTTGCATAATGTATTGGATCAAAAACAATTGACAAAATATTATTAATATTGAGTCTACAGTAAATTACTTAACGATGACACCACATTAAGTTCCTGTATGTCCACAGAGTAGATAATGTAAATATAAATCAATTATTAGTTTTACATTTATCCAGCAATATACTGTAAATTCAACTACAATAACTGTCTATATTTATTTTTTACAGTAAGAAACTGTAAAATTATAGTACATTACAGGAAGCAGTTTCACCTGAAATTACTGTAGTTTTACTATCAAAAGTTTTACAATGTAGAGTAAATAAGCATCTTGGACTTCTTGTGGAAAAATAAAAGTGCCTCTGGAGAATTACCTAGCAGCCTTCCTTGAAACCTCCTACCTTTTCAGCAGAAGGAAGGAATGCTTTTCTTAAAACAAACCAGAAAAGGCCAAAATTTCCTCGAATCTGACAAAATGTATACATACAAGCTCATTCTTTGAAAGTCTGTGTGCCTCATCCGCACATCTCCTCCTGTCTTTTTGTCTAGATCCTTCCCTTGTCTATGAGATAAAGCTGATTGCATACAACCAACATGGAGACGGCAATGCCACAGTGCGATTTGTTTCTCTCCGGGAGGCTGTGGAGAAATCAGGTGACTATCTGACGGACCTAAAGACAGCTACATAAAGCCACACACTGTCACACAGCAGCACTATTCATTAAATTTCCATGTGTCTCGCAGAGTCATACATGTCATGTTGTGTTAAGAGCAAGGTCAGGCTGATAAGTCATGTCTCTCACACACTTTGTCAAAGAAAGACACATATATGCACATCACTCTGACAGTTTTGTGTCTTTGTGGACTTTTTCTCCTCAGTGTTAGACATCCCGTGTGACTGTGCAAAAGATGAACAAAGCAAAACTTCCACTACAGGCATAATTATCGGCATTCACATCGGAGTCACCTGCATCATCTTCTGCGTGCTCTTCCTCGCCTTCAGCTATCGTGGCAGGTCTGTGAAAACAATGGAAATAACACACCAATAATGGTTGTAATTCTGTGTAGTGTGTGCAGCTGACAAGTGTCTTGTGGGTGCGTGTTCATGTAATCTTACAGGCTAATGCTGTGTAAGACGGTTCAGGCCACCCCTCAGGCGGGGCACAGCACTGTGCTGGAATCCTCTTCCTCTTCCCAGGGGGCTGCTGGGCTGAACGGAGCTGCCAGGAGAGAGATGGAGGTCAATGGCAGCTCAGCAGGGAAGAAAGTAGTCGACAGCAATGAGCTTGAGAGACTTTTCACACAGCCAAACACACAAGACACATGCATGGTGAGTGACAGAGGGTTAAAAAGACAGGTTTGAGTGTTTACAAACCATAGACTACATATAGAATGGACAGCATGGCTCTGCCTTTTACCGTTGCATGTTTTTGAAACTAAAAGAACCCAATCACAGGAGCTGCCATTGGCAGCCATTTTGCAATCAGTCTGTGCAGTAGAGAAATTGAGTGAAATGGGTAACAATTTTTTTTTTTCTTTCAAAGGCTTATCTCTTTTTGGCTCTTTTCCCCTAAAAAACAGAACAGGAATGGCAGCTGTCAGTCAAGGTGTAATAATTCTTAAATTTTTATCACCTCTAATCTGGAATGCATTAGGAGACAGAGATTTTGACCTATACTGCAGCCAGTCACCAGGGGAAGCAGTTTTCGTGGGGACCTCCGTTTTAGTCATCTGTCATGGCATCATTACACAGTCCATGTTGCAAACCCATTCAGGGCTTTTGTTACATTTTCTCACACAAAAAATAACATAGTTTGAAACCATTTTTCTTTTAACTTGGATCATAGTTTAACTTCCACTGGTTCTGTCAAAATTCTTATGTCAACTATCTGTTTACAGTCTGACTCCTACGTGCTGAATGACACCCAGCTGTCCACGATACCGCTGGATGAATTTGGGCTGGAGCGGGAAACACAGTTCCAGGAGCCTCCTGCAGCCGGAGCGAGTCCACAGGACCAAGGCTGAACACGTATGAAGGCCAATTCACACGACACTATCCACAGTGTCCACTTAGACTCTTCTCTCACTCAGGTTGACAAGATTTTTTTTCAAAGTAGTTTTTCTTTTTTTGCAAAGACTTTTTTTTTTTTTTTTTTGGTAAGTTAAGAATATGTAGAGGATCTAGGACTGTATATCAGAGTTTTTTTTTTTTGGCCTGGTGCTCCAAGAGCTCTCCTGTGATGGACAGCAGTTTGGAGTCCTATAGGCCAGTTTTATGATCTTTGTACAATTTGGTTTAATTTTCTGGTGTTGGGCAGCACACAGAATAGAGGCCCCAGAATGTCCTTGTTATACGATGATGATTTTATTTTAAGTTTATAAATATATATATATATACATATATATATCTTTATTACCTATATGTCAAAGTGGATTTAAGTTATTGGTCTTATCTCTACATTTCTGTGGATGTCAAAGACTCTTGCTGCCTCCTCTCACCTACCAATGATTCCACCTTCGCGCTCACAGAAGACCTCAGCCTTTGTCTAGGGATTGGATCAATTCTGTCTCAGGACACAGTTTCCGTTATATCAACATGTTTTTTTATGATTTCTCGACCTTCATACGGGCACCAGCCTTGGCTGCGTGAACCTTTCGACGCAACAAAAACCTACCTCAGCCGGAATGAATGTGTTATGGGAAGATTTTAGGGACATTACCTTCCCCTGTTCTCACAATTTACTTCTTACATGCGGAGGAACTGAAGATTACAAGATCAGGTGCCGCACTACCTCAGATGTCAAAATCGTCCCTTCTTCTCTTTCTTGCTAAAGGGAAAAAAAAAGAGTATCCAACATAAAGCACTTCCAAATGCTGAAGTTATTGTTCTACCTCAAGATAACAAAGTTAATGTTGTCGCTGTTGTTGTTGTTGTTTGTCTGTTTGTTGCATAATGAAAAACCCTCTTTTCTCCCTCTGTGAAATCCTTGCTTCCTTCTGTTGAAGAATATGTTATTTGTAGATACAATGTCAGTACCTCATGCAAGTTGACAGACTAATAACACTGTTGTATGAACTACAGTATATCAGAAATATTTGGGATTGTGCTTTTCCATTATAAGCTTTTATTCTACTTTTTATATTTCACTCAAATGCTGTTTGTTTTTTTAAGTAGTTGCTCCATTTGAGAGAAGTCTGTGAATACACTGCAATGCTATTTACTCCAGAGGAGTGAGATACACAACTTTAATTGGACAATAGGCCAAATAATGTAATACAGAGGAATGATGTATGTGACCAAAATAGGTGCTGTGGATAGAATCTGTTTGTGTGCAGGTTGGTTTCATTGACGGAGTGAATGTGTTCATGTATTTGTCGTAAATTAAGCACAAATCTCACCACAATATCCTAAATTATTCCACAGTGGTGAAATAACAAAAGAAACAGTCTTACGATTTTGGACATGTTCTTGTCAACAGGTTGCACATACACGCTAGCTGTGCTCCCTTTCTTAGATAATTTCTTTCGAAGCACTTATAATTGATATTAAAAAAAATGCTGGTTCTTTGCCATTAATATGTGTAGCTCAGCGCTACAATCTAAAACAAGGAGCTCAGAAAAGGTAACAAAATCTGCATATGAGCAACTTTTAATGATAAAAATCAAATTTGTTTTATTCTGCACAGAACTGAAAGTGTAAAACTTACTGCACCATTAAATGGGGAGTTGATTTTATGCTCAGCTATTGCAGCAGGTTTCTCAAGTCTCTCATATTTATTTGATACAAGTGAAGCTTCCATTTCAAACCTTTGACAAGAATTAATAAGCCTATTTCCCTGAATGCTTTGCTCTTCTATGTGTTCAAAGTGGCAGCAGTGTATTTCTGACTTCACTCTGGATATTACTGAGGTGCTCTGAATAGTTTTAGTTTCTTTTCACATTACCTGGCTCCTTTTAAAAGTTTTTGCCTTTAGACATCTGGTGTCCAGGAGACATGACAGTCACTGAATATGCTGGACTCTTGTTCCTCTCTTCCCAAAACCTCAGTTGCTGCTCAGCCTTCTCCCTCCTGTCAACACTGACTAGTTAAGGTGCTTCAGGAACACCTTGTTTAGAAAAAAAAATGCTGGGTGCTGACGGGCACACAGAGAGAGCTGGTTGAGGGAGAAAGAAGGTCATTGGTTGGCTCTTAGATTGCAGGGCTTCTCTCTCTAGCTCCCTGCTCTGTGCTGTCACATACTGTGATGCATTGTTATGGTTACCTACCTCAACTCTATATCTGGCCTTTCTCTCAGGTCTTAATGAAGGAAACAGACAGATTATGACATATGGTGTACAGGAAAATACTCGCATATACTTATATATCTATATATAAATGTATATAATGCAATTCACAGACATGCTGGACAGAGACAAACACTTAAATGGAGGGAGAACTCTTAAGGACCTTTATCCCATACACTAACTATTTAAACGGTTTATGGATAGTTTTTAGTGGGTGTGTTACTTTTGTCACATTTGTTTTCTGATCACAAACTTTTCAAGTCTGACGGTGTTTGAATTTTATCCTCTTATTCATTAAATGTAGTGAACTGAAAAAAGAAAAGTGGGTGACATGTACAACCCTGAAACACACACACACACACACACAAACACACACATGTAAACACTCAGTGATTTTTCTTTTATGGCTCCAGAACATGACTCATTACCTTGAATATGCTGATTTCACGCGATATCACTCGGATTGCTTTCATGAGCAGCCGACCGGGGAAAAACCTCTCTGTTTGTTCTATTTCTCCTTTCCGCACTCAATCAACAAGCTGATGTAATATATTGCACAAACATTCACCTATTTACGTTTCTAGTTGTTTTTTTTCTTGAAATTACCTAAATTTAGCATACATTTCATATTGTTTTCAATACATGCGCTTAAAAAAATATTATGTTTTGGCTCTGTAAAGCCAAGTCAAAGGCTCTACACATCAACATAATAACACAAAAGGGTTGCACATGTCACCACAACAAATCTGTACTACACAGTTTCCCTTTGGTGATTATCTAAGGTACTGTAATTCAAAGCCTTTTTTTCTGATTTTTGATCATTTTCCTTTATGTATCCATTTCTTGTATTAAATTGTACACTCTGGTGTTGATATCATGTACAAGTGTAGGTGAACGATAATGGTTCCTGTCAAAGCAGAACAAATGCTCATCCTCAATATCTCTTGCTTGCATATTTATGAACGACCTATGTGATATCTTCTCTCAGTGCTGCTGCGGCTGTAATCAGTGTTCTTACCTCTGATGTTCTCATTAATTTTACTGAGGAAACAAGTCTTGATTTTCTTCCTTTCCTCCTTCCTCCCTTCCTGTGTTCCTTGGTGTAATTTAGGGTAAATCACCTTCTGCAGGAAATTGCCCACATCTCACCTGTGAATGTGTCAGGTTTTAGTGCCATACTGTTTAACCTGATTCACTGGGAGTGTGGTGCAATGATAGATCATGTTTACATGATTATACTTTGATAGGTCAGGTTGTCATGTTGCTGTATAATTCAGAACTTGTGTGATTTAATGAAGCCCTCAAAGCTGTTTTCACTAACTGTCTGGAGCTGAGGGAGATTCCAGATAATTCCTTTGTGGTCACAGCCAGTGGAAAAAGAGGCCTTTGTCTTGTATATTTAGCAGCCTTGGGAAGTGCTATGTCACCAAACTCAGCTCCTGTCAGTAAGCCAGCCTCTTTTGTTCCTTTTTCAAGATTTCTGACCTTCAGACAGGGAGAGTGTGTGCTCAGGGACTCTCTGATCCTCGTCTTTTATATGTATCAACAGGCCACACTCTGCTTTCTCTATGTTGTTGCTGTCTTTCAGTTTTGCTTTGTGCCAATTGTAGGCAGATTTGCTAGCAGGGACGCCTTCTTTGTATGCCATTGTTCAGGAAAAGAAAAAGTTCTTGCATGATATAAAAACGATGGCCACTTTTCTTGAAACGCAAATGGAAGATTTCTTTGGAAGGAGCTCAACCACACCTGCAGAGTGAAAAGATGTGATCTATAAATTAACATGACTAGAGGTTTTCAAAATCTGCATCAAAGAGAGAAATTCATTCTTATTCTTTTGATTGAATAAGAAATAGTTGATTTATTGAAAATAACTTGCAAGAAAATTAATCAGAAACTTAATTGAAAACTTATTTTTCATTTTTCAATGAAGAATTACCAAAAAAAAAAAATTTAAAGCTTAAAAAGCATTTAGAGTTTTGCTGATGGCCTTTACCACTTTCTTTGTACAAATCTGAAAACAGTTTTTGGAATTCAGAAATCAAGTAAAATAAAAAGTTTCCATATTTTCAAAATCTTTGATGTCTTAAAAAACTTAAAATATTCAAGTAACTCAGAAATTTTGGCCTGAATGCTCCAGAATGAAACTAATTCGGTTGTAAGCAGATAAGACACATGAACTTTGACCTCTTGGTCCCCTCAGGCTTCACAAAGAAGACATCCCTGACTGGACATGTGCTGAATTTATTTTACCTTTTATGGTGGCAGTTTAGGCTCCAGCTGTGTAACAAATCATGTTTCTGTGCAGTCATCTCTCCTCTTATGCACTAAATTAAATGAACACAGGTAACCAGACAAGGTCAGGTGAAGATAAGCTGAATATCATTGCATTGCTGTAAAAAAGGTACAATGTGGTATCTCAGACTCTGGTTTCTCCAAAGTCCACTGCCCAATGCCTCTCCTTAAAGTCTCATCTAAACAATGTGGTGTTCATGATTGTGGGAACAAATACTCCTCAGAAATGATTGTGAACTGATTACACTTCTAATGCATTTATCTCTGTGGTGTTCTGCTCTGAGACGGCTGTACATGTCAAAAAAAAAAAAGCTGAGTTTAGTCAAATGGTGACTTAATGTAATTGTACTTAAATGTTTGAGATCAGTATTATATTTTATCTATCTCTCTGTCTAAGAAGCAGATTGAATCCATGTGTTTAATGGCAGTAGGCAGTGTAGATCTGCATGAGCAACAAAAAGTGTTAGTTACTCCCTAATGGACTTGTGATGGTAACACTGTGATATTTAGCCAGCTAATGGCAGAATAATGTTGTGATCTCAATATGGTGCTATTGATGGTCCTGTCTCACACTGTCAGTCAATCTGTTTTGATGGTGTGTATCGATTAAAATAGGTCAAAAGACCTTATTCCCTATTGACCAACGGGATGCTGTCCTGCCCCTGCTGATGTCTGATGATGATCACTTCATCTTCATCCTGTTTCCATCCTCACATGGGCGGGTCAGGGTGAGGTCCTGTCAGTCCTGCTACCTTTAAACTTGTATTCATCTCCCCTCACACACCATCTTTGCTTGAGGAGAATGTCTGTTCTGTATCGATGTTGTTAACACATGCTGCAGCCGTATGCGGTGCAGGTGATTGACCTCTCCACACCTGTTATCTGACATTAGAAGCAAACGTGGAGGTCGATTACAGTTTCTTAGTAATGCTTTTTTGTCTATAATCTTCCTGTTATGAGTACCAAGTAGCAGATTAGCTCTATTTCTTTATTCATGATTCTCAGCCTCAGCTTCAGTCCTCTCATTCTGCAGACAAGAGTTTAAGTCTGAAAGGAAAAATTACAGTTTTTATATCAAACTACAAAGTGGCAGAAAATTTTACCCTCTCTTACCTGATGTTACAGGCTTTCATTAAGAATCTCACCCATGTGTAAAGCATACGAAAGTGAGATAAGTTACTTTCTTTTTTGTTTTTTGCTATTTAAACACTAAATAACGTATCCTTTTTGCAACTGTGGATGGCAACTTGAGGATGCACTTATTAGCTCTTCATGTGATATTTCTTCACTCAGGTTTGTTTAAGGCTCATCAGGCTACTGCCCTTGCATCCATGCCCAATAACTATCATTAGTTCCTAACTTTCAAAACCAGCCTGTGATGAAAACTAAAACTTTTTGCCATAGTGTCAACTGGCAAAACTGAAATCTCGTATGAAATCACACATTCAACACTAATGTGATTAACACTGGTGCAAAGCTACACTTCTGTCCTGCACTATAAAAATATTTTAATGACTTATCATACTTTGTCTTATGATTTGAAGTATTTAAAGTGAAACATTTACATTTTTTTAGCTGAAACACTTTCTCAGTTTATGGTGTAAAACTAGGTAGAAATCCAGCCTTCACAAAGGGCAAGAGTGGGGAAAGATTTTCAGCCACTTAAACTTCAGGAGAGTTGATTTCACTTAAACAGCTCGTTAAGAAAGAGGAAAACATCTTTTAAAACTATGCATTTCTATTTATTTTTTTTCTAAATCTGCAGGGTTTGAACATGGTGCCAACCTGAAACCAAAAACTGTATGCTTAACCAGACGTGTATCTACTTGTGTAGTGTCACAAACAAGCCTCATATGTAGTGTTAACGCCATTTGATTGATGAATCGATCCAGCATTTGGATGGACGAGAGGGAGCTCAAATCTACAAAGTCGTCCTATGATCTGTCTGTCTTCCTGTCTGCTTGCTTGTCTCATTGTCCGTCTGTCTCCTCCTACAGTTGATTTCAGGTCAATATGAGATGATTTAATAAAGCGTTCTCAGAGCATTGTCAGGGATCACTTCTCTTTGTTTTCACTAAGCTGTGTTTTACACTCTCTGTAGACCAAGGTGTCACATTATAAATCTGTACACACATCAACACATGCAGTGTGTACTGTATGTGTATGTGTGTTGGTGTGTGTGTGCGTGCGTATGTGTGTATGTTTGAATTAAAAGGCAAAATAGACCATTTTAAGTGGTTTGTATTGTTTTAGGGTTTGTTGTGCAAAACTGAAGAAAAAACAATAACAGTGATAATAAACTAGTTCTAGAACAAATAAATCTTTTGACTGTCTTTATTTTGTGTGTGTGTGTGTGTGAGAGAGAGAGAGAGAGACTGAGCTTCGGGATAAAGAATCTGAATTTATAGCACACAAGAGTGTTTGCTCACCAGCTTCCTGCAGTCTGCTGAGATGCACCAGATCAATCTGATGAAGGCTTCTCCTCTTCCCCCTACTTCCTCATCCTGTTCTCCTGTTCAGCACATTAACTCATGGCCCACTGGACAGACAAAGAGTATTGAGCCCAAGGCTCACAGCTGCTGGTCGATGAGGTTTGGTGCCGGACTTCTAATCACTGTGAATCCAAATGCTTGATTGAACTTCAAGACAAAGAGGGAGACCGATGTTGATCAACCTCCTCTTTCACCTGTCTGTCCCTATGTCCTCCCTCTTCTCCTGTTTTCCTCTCTTTTTCTGAGAGCTTAATGGATAAAAAAGCAGATCTAATCATTGCAACTTTTCTTTGTTCAAAACTACATTTTGCAGGGTGATGAGGTAATGTATTGATGCGTTACAACGTCCAATTATTAACTTGAATAGATCGACAGAAGTTTGTTATCTCTGATTTGTTAACGTCAGGTAAATTACGAAAGGTGTGGTGACAAGCAATCTATTTTCACAGTGACAAAATGTGTCCCGATGTAACAATAAGTGTCATAATTCACATGGTTTGGCTCTTTATCGACAAAGAGCAGCAAACATTAGCCCATGTT
Source organism: Thalassoma bifasciatum (assembly GCA_008086565.1). NCBI lineage: Eukaryota > Metazoa > Chordata > Actinopteri > Labriformes > Labridae > Thalassoma > Thalassoma bifasciatum. The sequence goes on from RPOG01000009.1 coordinate 1,834,051, forward strand.
AACATTAAATCCTGTTCATAGCCATTTTGCTCCATTACCCTGTCAAAGCCCTGATTGCAGTTTCTCAGTCTAAAAAGATACTTGCCATGAATACAAAGCATCATGAAATTAGCCAAAGAATAAAACTTAAGGTTCTTTCTAACTCACTTTTCATTGCCTAACTTAACTCATTGTTAACATAAACTTTTGGGAAAGAAAAAATATGAATCATGTCAGATTTTTTCACGATGAACTGATCTGGACATAGACACCAAAATTCAGTATAGGGAAATTACCAATCTGCATTTATGCATTCATTCACTTATGAACTTTGACTTATTGTCCTGTTTTAATGTTATTTAGTAGTAGTAAATTAATCCAGTTTAAGCCTGAAATTATGTCCTCCCTGCAGTTCAGGAGTCCCTCTCTTAGTTCTCCTCTGATTGCCTAATTGAAGTTAACGTTTCCAGATTTCTGAATGCTTTTTTGACCATCTTGACCTCAGATGATGGAATGGATAGTTGTGTGGTTTACATAACCTGTCTGGTTGATGTTTCTTGTGACTGTATATTGATGGCTCTGTTTTGTTCAGGCGGAAATAAGTTGTCTTTTTGTTTATTAGGGTGTAAACATCTGATCAAATCATACTGTATCCCCAGGCATATTGTGTTCCTTACTTCACAGACTCCAGAGCTGCAAGTTTCGGTTTCCCTGGAGACCTTGTGCATATGCACACACACTGTGATGTGTAAACATGTGAGTTTGTGCTGAGACGTGTTTTCATTAGAGGCAAAGGAAGTTAATGATCATTGTTGTGAGTTTCTTCCTTATTTTTTGTTTTAATTAGGAGACAACTGAAAAGTAGTTTTTTTCACCTTTACTCTTTTTTTCATTCACACACACTCACAGACAAACAGACACACACACACAGACACACACACACATACGCACTAAACAGTCCAGACTGCCTGTGTAAAGCAGTGAAACTTTATCCCCGGCTGGACCACCTCAACTGGGCCCCGGCTCCTCCTGACCCCACAGCATTTAAAGCAAGTTGAGAAAGGGGACCTCAGTTTCCCAGAGAGAGCCCAGAAGAGGAGGAGGGGGTGCAGCTGTCTCCTGGCTTCTCACACCGCACGCCTTTTAGAGGCTCAAAGGGAGCAACCAAGAGGGAGGGAGGCCAGAGGTCACAGCAGCCAACCTTCAAACCCGCCTACCTCTGAAGTTCCTTGTTTTTTTCCCCCTTCTTTTTACTGTTTCCAGATTTCCCAGCCGTAACACTCTTCCCAGGTGACATCCCTCCCCTCACGTCGCAAATAATCAAAACCGTCATGTCAGCTCCTGTTTCCTTTTTAAATGATCTCCTCTGTGTGTGTGTGTGTGTGTGTGTGTGTGTGTGTACCCACATATGCACCAGTAGCCTGGACTCAGTGAGACCATGTTACAAAAGGATTGAGGAATGAAGGCTTTCCTATCAAACTTAAGATAAACAGGTAACAACACTCCCTGAAACACATTTGAGATTAAGTCTGTGATCTGTGTTCTTATTGAGCGGTTATCTTTCATGTACTGGCTGTCTATAGTTTCCCGTCTGATAAGTCATTATACTTGTTGCATGTCTCAAGAAGAGATTCAAAAGAATACGTGCAAGATTTGTTCCTCTGTTCCTATAAAAAGGGGATTTTATAGCCTCTTGAATCAATACATGCTAATTTTTCATGCACCCTGTACTGTATTGGAGACGGTGCCAATTTAAAATTAGCTGTTATCACAACAACTTCAGTAATCATTTGTCATATTGACATAGAATAATATGCTAACATTTATTTTACAGTGTGCCCTTAGTCAACTAATTAATCAATTATTTGTTAACAAGCTAAACCAACAGGCCAATACAGCACAAGGACAGTACCTGACTGAAATATAGAATGTTTTTTGTTTTACCTCACAGAAACATTTTGCTAAACTTGAATCCTGTGGAGGTCTCTATGTTCTCTCTGTGCATATGTGGGTCCTATACAGGTACTGTAGCTTCCTCCCACAGTCCGAAGTCTCCGGTCATTTGGTAACTCTAAATTGCTTGTAGGTGTGAGTATTTGTGTGTATAGCTGTTTGTCTCCATATGTCAACCTTATGACAGGCAGGCAACCACACCAGATTGTACCCCACTTGTCGTCCAATGGCAAATGGCTGCAGCCCCTTATCACCCTGACTGTGATAAGCGGTACAGATAATGGACTGACAGATGGATGGATTTTGAATACTAGTATCAGTCCGCAATGGTGGCAAGTGACCCTTATGCTGAGGCTATCAGTCACTCACAACTACAGTGCAAGGGGGCTGAGAGATGGAGAGTCGCAGTGGTTTTCTTAAACAAAGTGGCACAAAGTAAGCCAAGTAAATCAAAAACTAAGGCAGGCTCCTTTTGATTTTACCACAGTGATTATCAATTCACTAGTCATTACACAACTTACAAGCAACCAAGAAATGCAATGCCACAAACTCTGATGTCCAAAGATGGCAAGTGCATAAAAGCCTTGTTCATCAGTTTGATTTTTTTTTCTCAATTGGTTCTTATAGCTATAACACATTGTAGAGTTATGGAATCTAACGATGCCTGCTGAAGGGGTTCATCCCTTAAAAATAAGATCTCTTTTTACCATTTAAATGAAGCATTTTAGACACATAACTTAACCATTTATACTATGCATCATTGAAGTGCCTCACATGTAGGTATGTGTAATAATTACCTTTATTAATGGGCTCCTCTCATCCACATGTTGAAGTGTCCTTGAGCGAGACACTGTTCCTCAGTACATGTCATGGTGAGATCAGTCCGGCTTTGTACCAGAGCAAATAGGAGGCACACTAATAAGTCCTTCAGCTAACAGGGCTGTTTACAAAGTCTATATTTTATTAGATGTTTCTGTGTAATATCTGTAAATAACTTGTAACTCAGAAAAACTATTTCCTGTTGTTTAATATTCAGATACAGCGAGGCTGCTCTTGAGGGCGTTCTTATGAGAATACTGGTGCAGGTGAAATATCATTTCTGCCACTTTTCCCTCTTCTGTGCTCTCGCCTGTGGTTCCAGTTTAAGATGGAGTGTCATGTGGTGGAGGGTGACTGATGGAGAATGTGGGCATTAACATGCTGAGGCCACAGGAGACGTGGCACTGAAAGCATTAATGGAGTGACTGTTTCTGAGAAAAGGAGGGCTGATGTGATTGCAATGTGTGCCGGGGGAATCATTCTGCAGAAGCCCAGCATACAGGCTGTGTAGCTGCCCTTATAACACATTTATATGTATTTGAGAGATAAATCGGGTGGCCTTTGCAATGGCAGAGAGTGTCAGGCTCATATGCAGAGATATGCAGTCATCATCTGTGACACAGCCCCTGCAGTTCCTCAAGTTCCTCTTCATTTATCACTCAAATGCATGCACACACTCTGTGTTTGAGCAACGAGTCCACAGTGAACACGTACGACGCACCCAAGCGCCCTCAAGAAAGGAAAAAGAGGGGAGGAGGGGGGTTGGGGGAGGGGGAGCATCGGAGATTTCACATCCCCTGTGCGCACAGCGGCAGGGATGTGTAGAGTAGGACAAAGGAAGGATGGAGGATGGGACAAAGGGAGCAGGGGATGGAGATGTGGTGTTTGGGGAAAGAGAGGATGCTGTAGATGACAACAATTGGAAATAGATGTGAGGATGTCAGACCAGAAGAAGTGAAAGATATGATGCTGAATACCATCAGTTTGAAAAAAGAAATGCCTTACCTAACTAGCAAAGAAGTCACAGGCACAATATGAAACATTATGTTGAATTATTCGCACACTTTTCCATCATTTTCTTAGTTAATACTGCTGTATTTCAGCCTCAATGAAAGTTAATTAGAAATGGCTTAAAAAGATACAAAAAGTCATTGGGAACACATTGATTCCTCAGTAGAGTAACATTTTAACAGTTTTAAGAGCATTTATTTGAGCATGAGCTCTAAGCTTTATCCAGCCGTAACCTTACTGTTAAAGATGGATTTGTAGCTGATACACACAGAGTGTCCCCATCATTCTACAACTTCTAGTTCAGCAGCATCTGAAAGATCATCCCTGTGGTTTTGGGGGAAGTTTTCAACAATTTGTATATGGATTGGAACAGATTAGGTGCAGGCATTGGACAAACCGTTATTACTTTGGTGATCACATAACTTTTTCCTTCATCCCCAAGAACTGCTTCTTTATGTGGTGGAGAGGTTTGCATGTCCACATGAACCTGCAAGCTTTGTTGTTGGTAGATTGGCATTTGATAGGGTCCAAAGGCAAAGCAGAGGCCCCTGTGTGCAAGGTTTCAGTTCCCACCTTTGAAGGGATTTCTCATGCATCCCGCAAGAAGTTGGTGATGTGGAAAGTTACTGGTCATGGTCAAAGTCTTGATTGTGGAAAAGACTGCCTCAAGTTGTGCCCTGAAAGCAATTTGTGCCTGACATGACGGTAACTTTTGAACCCACCAGAGGACATCAACACCAAGGACTGTCATTATACTGAAGGAGACCTTTCAGGCATCCTAGTCTGGAGGCCCCTGGGATCCATTGCCAGGTCCTGTTAGGAAGGCAGTGGACTTAGAGTCGTCAAAAGGAAGTTCTGATGAACCGTTGAGCAGTTAAGCCAGCAAAGAGCAGCTGGCCCAGGTTGGGTATGTGGTGAGGCAGAGACAGGAGCTCCATGAGTGTCTCCTGAATCTGAAGAGGACTTATAGTCTGAGTTTCAAGAACAGGGATGTGTTTCCTTGTTGGAGATTGCTGAAGTAGTCTAAAATTTACTCAGTGGCAGGGGGCAGGTGTGGATAAAAGCATCCTCCTGAAAGCAGATGTCCAATCCAGTGCATTTAATCTGGGTCTGATGTTGTGAATATCACATTTATTTTGTGACGTGGTCTTGGTTTAAATGTGTCAAGTCTTGCTGTTGTGCTTTCCAAATGTAAAGCACTTTGATCAAATGCTGTTGTTTTAAATGTGCCATATAAATACATCTTAATTGAATTGAAATGTATTGAATAATGTTGGCAATGAATAATATTTTAAGTACAACAACAAAAAATATGACTGCATTTGATCATATACATTCACATATTTTTTACAAAGACATTTTTTTATCGTGTAAAACAGTATTCAGTGTACCAGTTCATGGGTCTGAGTCCTATACAGTTTAGACTCCAATAAGGGATAGCCACTGATGAAGTATGTCACCATGTGATACTCAATACATTTTTTGGCTAGGTAAATATCTTATGATCTATATCTCCATAGTTGGAAGAGCATGAATTCATAGATATCAATAACAAATGAACAGAGGTTGACAGCTAAAGTTTGATTGAGGTAGCCATTTTTGAGGAACTATGTGATGTTTTTAATTATGTGGGTGGTTAGGAGTAGAGGGAAGAGATTCTGTGCCCCCATTGATGCAATATATCATAAATTCCACCACTGCTTCCTCAAACATTTATTCTTCTTCTCCTGGTCTGAAAACTGTCATTGCCTCAGGCCTGTCCCCATCCATTAACTGTGTTGTCTTCTGCCTCTAATCCTTTCTCAGGCACAAACTCACCTGGGGTTTGAGGTTCTACAGACAGCGTTTTGTCTGAACAAGAGGTCTAGGGCTTTGTTCTAACACATATACATCTGGGGTTCACAAAATATTAATTTTGTTTGACATGAAAAAAGAGGATGGTATTAATTGTCTTTCTGATTGACTCAAGCATTTCAGGTATTGATTTTTCAGACTCTAATCGTGTTCTTTGTGCCAAGGTCGGCTTCCTGTTTCATGGCCCAGAACAGAGTGTAGTTGTTGCAGGCAGAGGGGAAACAGCTAATGCAGCAATATATTCTGATCCATCAATGAAAAAAACATGGAGGATGCTCTCCTGCCTGCACCCCAACCCCATCCTCTGCTGTCTTCCTCCCCCTGTAACCCCCTCCTCACTCTATCTGTTTAATCACACAGAGCCATATGGATGCACAGTGTGTTGTATTAATTATACCCCAGGGCGTGGCCACACATCGGGGACCCGAGTGACTCAAGCAGTTGCTATGCTGGGAGAAAAATCCTCCTCCCAGCAAATACTGGACAGCTGGAGATGCAGGAGGTGAGCTGAGGATGGGTCACAAGCTGCAACATATCTGTCTTAGTTTTGTTATGAGATAGAGACTAGACCTGTTCCAAATTAGATGTGTTGGCATGGTAGTTCTGGCTTTATTTTGCCCCTGCACTGGGGCAATATTTCTGGCAGAAAAATCAGATTATTTTATAAATTTTGACTTTGAATTTGTGTTGATTTCCCTGGTTTTAGACGGTCAATGCTGCATCTGTTCAAACCAAGCTGATCACAATGTGCAACAATTCTACAGAAAATAATCTAGGATCAATCAGAAATGTCCTCTTAATGGTCTGTGGTCTCTCAGTATGAATAGTTAAAGAGGAAAGGAAAGACAAAAATCACCTATCTAATCAATAAAACTGTCTCAGGTAAGCTATGAAAAATTTGGGATATTATATTTACTTTGTTCAGAATTTCTGGTCTCATCTATGAAGCTATGAGCTATGAACTCAAGCTATGACAAAATCAAGATTCCTGATTGCAGGACTAGTTTCTCCTAAGTTCACAATTGCTATTACAATTTACCAACCACACAGGGATATCAGTAGGGTACCATGCTGTATGTCTCAGAGCATTAGCTCTTCCCTGTAATGAGTACCTTATTGATTGAGTCGTGGAAAATGTATCGTGAGCAGGTGGCTATGCAAATTAAAGTCCCAACAGGGTTCAAGACCTCAGCAATATGCTGCTAATAAGCCAGCTAACAAGTGAAGACAAAAACAAGACGACACTAAATATCAATCTACAGGTTTTTCTCTTTTTATCAACTTTAAGATGATTACTTACGCTATTATTAATTATGCAGCTTAAGTACCAAGGCTAAATAGCTAAAATGCATTTGGAAACGCTTCCATGTCTGGTTCATATCAGCTTCCTTGTTTGACAAATTATCATCAAATTAGATAGTCCAGTTCACAGACTGGTTGAATAACCCTTTTGTTTCCACTGAAGTAACAATGAATATTTTAAATACAACTTCTTCAGGAGTATTTCTTTTGACATTTCTGTCCTCGTCTTCTCTCTGTGTGTTTCACAATAGGTATCAAACAAAAGGTGGAGGACCAAAAGTGTGGAACATTGAAGGAATTATTAACAGAAACCAAAAAGCCACACAAAAGAAAACACACCAGTATCTCTTTCTAGTATCAGCTGAGGAAAAGTAGGAAAGTGTACATAACTTTTTTACAGAATATTTAATTATGTTCTGTTCTGTTATGTTATGTTGTCACTTTTGTCCTCAGTCACCTTTCTTTGTTTTCAGGGTTTTGCAGTTGACGCACCAAAAAAATTGGGCAAATCAATTACATCAGTTTTGTCTGTTGTTTGTTCTATTTGGTTTGGGTTTTCTTTCATTGTTTTGTTTTGTTTGGGTTTTTTCACAGACTGTTCATGATAGATGAACATAGTCTCCACAACATCAACCACCTGTTTCTGAGGCCGAATTTTGATGCAAAACAACTGGTGCAGCCATATTGGAAATTGGACGATTGATGAGTCTCTGCCCTTACAGCTTTTGGATGCCCGCCGTCAGTCACGTGAGCTGAGCTTTGACTCTGATTGGGCTAGCTCGGGATCTTAATACCCTTCAAACTGCTGAGCTAAAACTTTTTTTCAGCTCTACTGTTGTTTCTTGGATTGCAGGGTAATCAGGCGGCTGAAGCACATTTGACTTTTTATGTAGTTATTTGTTTCCAATATGTAATAAAAGCACGACAAGGAGTACAAAAAAAAGCTGTGAAAATTCATAGGCCTTTTGCGTCATCATCTACACTGAATGGCAATGCCAGTGGAAGAAACAAAATTAAGTAAATTACATTTGTTACCTCACTGTATTCGAAACACGGTTTGAGGCTTACTCACGAGCATCTTCATCTAGAACTCAAAGAGCTGAGGTTTGAAGCATGCAAAATTTCCGTTAAATGATGCTTTTTCTAAGTGCAACAAGTTTACGTAACATTGAATGAATAAGCCACTCAGACTCTTCTAAACAAAAGAGATGTTTTTATTTGTTTTGTAAGAATGAGAGATCAATTTTTCTCTTCAGATTATATAAGGCCTGCTGCCTGAACCTTGGAAGGGTTAAAGAGGCTCTCACAGGGGAATAAATCAGGCGAGGGTTGTTCTTAGTCTTTGTGTGCAAGTGTGAGAGTGTGTGTATGAGAGAGTGTGAGTGTGTGTTTAAAACAGAACAAGAGATGGAGAGTGAGAAACAGAAATAACTGACAGAGAGGGAGCCTATAGGTTCAGTTAAGCTTTACCCATCCCTCAGAAAACAGCACAAGAAAACAAAGAAATAAAAGTTTGCATACTCAGCTATATGAGTATAGAAGAAGAGAAGAAAGAAAACAGGGAAGGAGAGAAAGTTGGCAGCAGTGTCTGGTTTGCTGGTTGTGTCTAAAGAAGCTGACCCTGTTTCTTGTGTAAAGTGACCTTCTGTATTTGCCCAAACTCTTAAGTGTTGTGATTTCTTGAGTCTCACACATCGCTCCCTCTCGGGGACCGCAGACCTGGGTGGGCATCAGGTCCAGTTGCTTGGTTGGCGAGGTGGGCTGCTTGAACTGAGGGGCCAACAGAGGGAGCAAGGGGGGCTAAGTAGGGAGCTGGAAGGGGTGAGGTCAGCTTAGAGGTTCATGGAGAAAGAGGCAGATACGGGTCAGTGTTTGCCCAGCTGTCTCCTGGGCAGCTGAAAAGGAAGTTAAACTGGACCGAAATGGTTTGGTCGTTGGGGATGAGACTGATTTGTTAAACAGTTTTTGTTTATTGAGACCAAAACTGGCCATAAACACTGAAATGGGGGGTTTCCATTATTCTGTATTATAGATATGTCAACTCCAGTCTTCAAAGTTGCTATAAATAATATCTGGGATAGCAGAGAAAAAAAACTCACTGGAAAACCACAATCTTTTCAGTCAATCCTGCAGGTTGACTTGGAACAAACAGTTTCCTATATCTGTCCTTTAACACAGCAAATTTTACATTTTTTTTTTATATTATATGTACATCGTTGTACTTCCTTTTTGGGGGGGGGGGGAGAGACCACCTGCTCCTCTGGTCTGCTAAATGTTTGCCAGTTTAACAGCCATTGGTGACTGTTTCAAAATCCAAAACAATGAGCTGAAAACTGTTGATACGGTCTGGTGTGTTTCTTTGAATCTGTTTTATTGTTATACACATTCAACACTCATGAAGGAATCAGTCGGTTTGTTTTTAAGGTAACATTATGGTATGTTTTTGTCTGTTTACAGCGTCCACATTCTTAGAACCTTCTCCAAAACCTTTCTGCTAATCTTTGTCAAAATTGTCAGACTACTTAGAAACAGCTTTTGGTGTTGCAGCTTTTCTAATTTTTTTTTTTTTTATAAAAAGGCTGTTGCAGTTCCGAAACTCTCAGTAGTTGCAAGTGGAAGTGACTTCAGCAAAAAACATAAAAACTATTCCAAATTTCCTATAGTCAGGAGTTCTTATTGTCACAGATCTACAGGTACCTGTTCGTTCTTACTTATAACACAGTTTACTTGCAGGACCCAGAATCACAAAGTTCAATCTGCTCTAAATGTTGCCCGTTGGAGGTCAGGTCTGTTTGAATGACTGAATTCCTTTTCATTTAGCTGTATAATTTTTTTTAAATGTTAGTTGGGAATGATGTATCATTTCAATCGTATCATTTTCAAAAGATTTTTAAAAAGTATAATTTGCAAATATAAGAAGATACAGTTTAGCTTTAAGATACATAATTATTGATATTCATTCATTATAATTTCGCATTATTAATATTGTTAGGAAATGTAAGGAAACATCTCAGTTAATAAGATAATGAGTTATGTTTGGACAAATTATATTATTTTGGTGTCGATGTTTCTAGCCTAAAGCAGCCAAACCCCATAAGCAATACTATCAACATGAGAACATGCTGATAGTATTTTTCTACAGAGTGGTTTTAGCTCGTTGTATAATAAAAAGAAGCCAAAAAAAGGAGACGCCAGTGGCTGCTTAATTCTTGTCTCTTGGTTAAATTTATGAACCTTTATGTTAACCACTTTGAATTTCATCCTCTTTGAACATCTGCGGTCAGAACAATCCTCTCAAAGTTACCCTTCATTATCCTGCTGCCCTCACTCCCTCTCAGGAGTCCCAGGAGAATCCACTTCCACCGCTTCATCTGCATAACCAAATCCTGTAGAACAAGCCTGCAACGCTGAAATCCTTAATCCTGCTTTGAACATGGCTACATCAGTTAGATCTGTTAGATATGGGTGTTTTTGGAAATGTTTGTCGGAGTTTACATCAGAGTTTAGTCTGACTGAGATTAGAGGACAGGAGACATCATCTAGTTAAGACTGCCATATTCATTTTTGGCATTAATTTGCATCGTCTATGGAAGAAAAAAGCATGAAAATGTATAGTTGTGATCCTCTTTGCATCCAAAGTCAAAAGCAAACAAGGATTTTTTCATGTGTATAAGGTTTGTAGTTGAAGCTTTATGCCCACATACATACAGATATTGGGCTGCTGCTCTTGTTTATCAACAGCATAAAAATGAGAACTAGCCAAAGGCTCCACTTTAATCCTGTGGTTGGATCCAAGATTGGATCATGTGGAATGATTGCATTGCTCACAAATTGCATCATCACCCGCAGGATGAAGGATAGTCGACCTCATGGACAAACCTTCTCCAGGGTTGAAACACAGGAAGCATTTCCTGGCTCCATGTGATAAAGAGTTAGGTTAGGGTGGAGAGATGGGTGCACGTTGGGGTCACAGGTGGAGGTCAGCGTGGTTGCTGGTTTGTCTTATCAAATTAGTGGGCTAGAATGGAAACGGGGTGAAGGTCAGTACCTCAACCTCTGTCCACCAATGCCACTACCACCACCACCACCACCACCACAGTGCTCCTTTGGTCAATGTCCTTCTTTACCACTGACAGCTCACTCAATAACCATTACTCTCAACTGGACATGAAGTGGGTGGACCCTGCTGGGCTGCTAATCACACAATCAATAGGTGACCATAAAATACCAGTGAGCTCACCAGAGGGATCTATTAGCATAAAGAGCGTGGTGCTAACTGAATCACAGTACATGAACATATGAGGAGGGTAGCAAGTACAAAATTACACTCTACACTGTTTGCCTTTGATATGTGTTTTTTGTCTATATTTATAAAGGCTTAAAGAAATTAATTTTCTTTTCTTTTGATTAGAAATGTTATTAGTGAACCGGAGTGACCTTGTTCCTATCATTGCTGCTATTACAGTCTCTGTACAGCGGCTTTCCCTTTGTTTCTCTGCATATAGGGACAACACTATTGGATTGGTCTGCATGCCTGGTAATGTATGGATGACGAAACATACACACACACACACACACACACACACACACACACACACACACACACATACACAAACTAATGTAGAAACCCCCAAATCATCTTAGTGCTTAGGGAAGAAAAGCATTGCCACCTAATGGTTAGTTGTAGTTACTGCAGTATGAGTGTGAATACCATGAGTGAGAATCCCATCTGATTCTGAATCTGAATGTCCACAAACACTGGAGTTCTCTCTGAAATGTTTAAGTCAGAGTAAATACATTTAACTGTTAAATGCAGTTCAGTAAAATATGTTTAAGATATCAATAAAACACCCTAATTTTTAAAAGGTAGTTTCATTTCAAGTAAGCATAATTCTGATCTTCAGTCACTAAATATATTATTTTCTTAGAGTTCAACTATAGTCACTGTCTTCAATTAAATGATTTTTTTTTTTAATTCATGCTATTGATGTTTCAGAGGCTCTGTTGTGGTGAATTCTCTTGTTTGGGCTCTCAGGGGCCCCAGCTGTAAAACATGCCCCACACAGAGGCGATCCCTTCATCTTTAATTGGTGTTGTCAGCTCTGTTTCTGCAGCTCTGCCCCTCTCAGACCCCAAATAAGTCTATATGGATTTCTTTTATTGAGTTTTGTAACAGAGAGTCAGACCCCTCTTGGGTCTAATTTAACCCAAACAGAAGTGGCATCTAACAATGTGTGTGTGTGTGTGTGTGTGTGTGTGTGTGTGTGTGTGTGTGTGTGTGTGTGTGTGTGGGTGTGTGTTGTTTTTTTGGGGGTTTTTTTGGAACAAAACTCCCATGTGATTATGCACAAGTCACAGAAACATGAAACTTACAATAACAGCAGCGTAAACTGCTCATTTTAGAGTGTAGTGATTGAATGCACAAGTCCAGTTTGTAAAGAACAGCCAGATGTGCTTTATAATCATATGTTGTTTATAAAACCTGTGCTTTGGGATGGTCCAAAGTAGTTATGACTTTTATGGAAATGTTTCCTGAATAAAATATTTTTTAAAAACTATCAACAGATCAAGCTGAGATAACCTCTGGCCTACCCGCGACCCTAAACAAGATAAGTGGTTGAAAATGAATGTAAAAATGAATCAACAGATCAAGGTTTTTTTTTGCATTATTGTTTTTTTGTATCTTAAAGTTTTAAATCTTACAAACACAAAAATGGCCTATTTGAAAATTTTGAAAGAGTGATTCACTATTCAGCCTATCAATCATTCAATTACTACATTTGTATTTACAAAACAAAAGATAACTCTGGATAAAGTGCAAAAACATCAAGGCTGGGGATGTATGCATTTTCCTGAAAAACAAGACTCTTGAGGGCTGTTGGCTGTTTGGTTTTGCATCCCATGTATAGAGGAATCCCCCCCCACACACACACATCTCTACTTGGCACATTTTGAGTATCTCTCATGGTATTCTAATAGTAAGTTTTATCATCACTCACACTAGTTGGAACTAGAGAAATAAGATTTGAATACCTATCATATTATTGTGTTTTAGCTGTCAACCAAGCAGGGGCTATTGTTTATGGTTACTTCCATGATACTGAAATGTTCTACTACTTGGATGTAAACAAAAGCAGATAGCATCTCCAAGTGCATCAAGACACTTTTTCTTCCTCCGGCAAAATTTGAATTAAATTTCATTTTTTTTATTGTGCATTTACACTGTTTTATGTATTTTAGTGCTGTATATCGTACATTCTTTATCTTTGTCATTTGTGCTGCTTCTGGCCTTGTTCAGCACTGTGGTCAACTCTGATTGTTTTAAACATGGTCTATAAATTAAGTGTGAGTTGAATTGATTTGAGTTTAGATCTAAATTACCATTTGAACATTGCAAAAAACAATAATCATTTAAGACCACCCAAGTCTTTACCAAACCTAACATATGAGAACAGTGAGTTGAGTAAATGTTGATAATAGATGTTTTGCAGTAACTACCACTGAAAAGTGATCATGCAGTAACTCTTGAGGGCTCTAGACTAAGAAGTAAGACACAAAGTATTAACAACTTCTGGAGTCTAATAATTTTTCACAACTTGATTTGGTGTATTGACATCATCCTCAACACTGTGTGTACACTGTTTGTATGTATAAGAGTGTGTGTGGAGCGTATGCATACATGAGTGTGTGTGTGTGTGTGTGTGTGTGTGTGTGTGTGTGTGTGTGTGTGTGTGTGTGTGTGTGTGTGTGCGTGTATTGAACTCCTGAAGAAGGGAGCATGCAGGTCGTCAGGGAGGTGATTGACTGTCTTGCTGAGTATTGCTGACGAGGATGCAGTTTCTCCACCATGTCAATACAAACAGACCTGTATCTCCAGCTGAGTTGCACACACACACACACACACACACACACACACACACACACACTCACATACAGGGTCCAACGCCCAAGTGCAACAACCATAAACCCTTGCAGTGTAATCAGTCATCCGCTGCTGCATATCGCTGTGAACCAGTAGCAATAAGGCTGTCAGAGAGACACACGCTTTCTCCGTGCAGGACATACATCTTTGTCACAACCTTTAATACCCCTCGAGCTTCCTCCTCTGCTTTCAGTGTACACCGTCTCACCTCGGCTTTGGTAGGATCAGCTCAGATGAATGTGTCCAGAAGCCCCTGCGTCCAATCAATATCTGGGGATTTGACAACATTCCCCTGAGAAGCTGCTTGGCCTCCCCCTGCCCTCACTCTGCATCCCAGACTTAACCCCCATACCTGGAACCTGTGGATACCAGGGCTGCAACATGAATCCATCCTGTGCTGTCCTGGTAACATTCAGTTCGGAACAACACATCTGCGAAGGGGTGGTCCATAAAACTGTGCATTAAATGATAATGAAAAAAAATTCATGGAGTTTGTAAAAATGTTTTCATGATCCCAAAGATATTTCAGGTCAAACTCCAAGTAGCAGATGACAACTTCATTTTCACAGTCACCTCAGTGTCTCTCACTGGGAGGGATGATTATATTAGAGCTGTTATCATTTTGTTCCTTTTTTAAAATTTTGCTTTGTTTTCCAATTTTCTTATTTCCACATATACGGTTGCGCAACTCAACCATTTTTTCACTTGTGCTTGAACCTTGTCTAAAGCACCTTTTTTCTACAAAGTGAAACATCAGAATCACACAATTAAAGTAAAAAAAATGGGAGAGAGATTAAAAATGAATTATTAAATTGTTGCAAACAATACTTAAACTGAAATAGTCTGTCCATCACCCAATCAAAGGTTTAAGGCCAGGGCCCTCAGTCATGAAGGACACCGCCTGCACAACCTGAAGCTCTGTTGTTCCAATGGGTTAGCAGATCATGATGGCACACCATCCACTGTGCCGAGTAGAGACATCTCAAGTGGGATTTCTTTGTCATGCAACTGATGTTGGAAGCTACCAGGACCATTTAGGTTACATAAATTCATCCGACTTTCAATGTTCCATTTGATGCTCTCTGTCAAAATCCAAAGGGGCAAAATTATGGCACAGCTTTCAGAGATGTTAAAAAAGCTGTCTGATTGGTTATCAGGCAGTTGTCCCATGTCTTAATGGACAGCCAATCAGATCCTCCAGCTCAGCACCGGTAACTTTTTAAAACATTTTTCAGTCCAACACTTGACTGGTCTGTTCTATTACCCTCAGGACTCTTTGAGAAATTAAAAATTACTGTCTTACTGCATCCAGCCTGAAACGTGAGGGCGCGTTGTGGGAGACCTTGCTGAAGAAGCGCAACAATCTGACCACGTTCAAAGAGAGAAACCTTTTTTGCCTTTGCCATCAGGAGGTCATGACAGTTTGAATACCTGACAAAATGAAATTCAATTCACATTTTTGAGTGGATTTTGACTTTTAAAGGCTGTGATCTTAAACTTTTGATGGTCTGATGAGAAGATTGCTGTACTCTGTTTCTGTTCATCTCCCATTTCTTCTTTTTGAATTTTGAAACTTTATTTAAAACCATTTTAAGATCAAACAGTACAAAATGTAAACTTGTGCACATTTTTTACATGGTCACTTTGTTTGCTATTGGATTCATTCTTGGGACCAAAAATCTTCCATAAACATACAAAATTAATGTTTGGGTTGTTTTGGGGGATGGGGGAGATGATAATGTCAATATTAGCATTGCAGTTTAATAAGAAACCCTCATTCTATTATCAAAATGTCACCTCTTTTCTCTCTGGCTGCCTTGTTTGGGAAAACAGTCACAAAATATGCAGTCCAACATCCTCATCTGGGCAAGGAAAATCTGCCACTGTGAGTAATTAAAAATATGGCATAAACAAACAAATGCATGGATGCAATTAAGTAAACAAAATGCAAGTCTGTGTTTGTGTTTGTGTGCGCATGCTCCAGTTTTTGTGCATGCATGCTGATAGTGGAGTGATTTCTAGTAATGATTGTGTGAATGTGTTGAGCTGTAGAAAGAAATGTCGTCCCTCCCCTCACATCATTTATAATAACACTGAAGGTTCTCCACCTTTATTCAAATATCATAACTATTCCCTATCATTTATGTACACATCCACAGACACAGACACACACACACACACACACACACACACACACATGCACACTCAAGGACATCTCTTGTGAATAATTCATCATGCATAATATTGGTGTTTCTGTTCATATGGAGATGGAAAGGCAGGAGAATCTGAAAGCTTCCTCTGTGGATTCTATTTGTTAATTCTTAGCACGCATAATTGCATTGAGGAACAAAGAGTGACAGGTTTGGTTTCCATTTTCATACGCCAGAAGCAATTTTATATTTAAAAAAATGCACAAACTCATTAGAGTGCAAAAAATGTGACAAAAATTGTACAGGTAATTATTTTCCAACTTGAATTTGCTTCAAGGATGTCTCTGGCTATATATTTATGTTGAAATATGTTTTCCCCATGTCTGACCACTTAAATTCAAACTCACATTGTTCATCTTTTCTGTTTGTTTGTGATTTCCTTCCCCTTCTTTTCTCCTGCCTCCTATTTTTCTTTGCCCCCACTCCTCACCCTCAAATGCAATCATTGTAAAAAAAAACAAATACATTTTTTGTGAAGCGTTCAGCTAAATGCAGAGAGATGTGTTTGTTACCCACTGAGTTAGATCACATCACTGTTACACAGCTGGGAGCCTACAAGATCACAATAACATACAGCCATGCAGCCTCGCAGCTTTAATTTGAGAAATATGCTGATGTTTCCCACCCCTGTAGTGTTTTTCACATTTGCATTTCAATAGTGGATGGAGGTGCCACATGTAGTTTCTGAGGGGATAATGCCTGTCAAGCACTCGGCAATAACGCTGAATGAGGGACTCTTCCTCTTCTGCTTTTTCACTCAGGTTGTGAAAGGAGACACTAAACTGCAGGATTAGATTCCACAGCTGGAGACACATCCGGGGATTGTCTGCTGCTGTTCAGTATGTATGAGCATTCATAATTACCAAGTCTTCAATTAGTGGCTAATGTTTCACGGCCGGGGTGAGCATTGATTTGAATATGACTGATGAATGATACAAATGTGTGTGTGTGTGTGTGTGTGTGTGTGTGTGTGTGTGTGTGTGTGTGTGTGTGTGTGTGTGTACAAGAGCCCCCTTGTCTCTTTAAGATGCTGTGATCTCAGAGGCCATTATCCCTCCCTTCACTCTTGCTACATTCATACACAAAAGTCTCTGTCATTAATTAATCAGTTCATCATTTATTCACTACACATGTGCTTTGTGTGACTCATTTTTTAACGATTACTGCCAGATTGATGCTCAGGACAGTTATTGTTAGTTATAGTTTAAAGTTATTGTACATAGTTTCTAGCTGGTTTTGAAATGAGCTGTCTCTTTTTACCCACTACAGTAAAACAACCAGCAACAAAACTGACTCTTCTTAAATCACATAGTCATTCATGATAAGGGATACATTTGACTTTTAGATAAAAACAGGAAAATATTTTTGTCATTAATCATTTTTCCTTTGGTGGCCAACAAGGCAAACATGATCAGCTAACATCATCTTTTTCTGTAGAGACAAACTGCAGATTTAGAAATGATGCAAACACAAGGAAGCTTTGTTTATGTCCTTGCCTCATTTTTCTGTCCTTTGCTGAAAACTGTATCCAAAGTGAATTCTTCATGGGAGGAAGCGTTAAATTTTTTTAAACTCATTTCAGGATTCACTGTTTTGTTGATGAAATACAAAATAAAAATATGTTTCCTAACTTAATGTATAGCTAGTTAGAAGGGATCAAGAGTGGGTCTGACAATTTTAATTGTGTCAAAAAAAGCTGAAACAGGCGGATGTTTAAAATGTTACATCACTTTTCCTTTTAACAACTCTCAAAAAGAATTTGGGAACTGGGGACAAAATGTCACTGAAACTTTGTAGGTGAAATTCTTTCTCATTCTTGCTTGATGAACAACTTCAGTTGCTCAACAGGCCAGGGTCTCCATTGTCGTATTTTGCACTCCCCAATGCACCACACATTTTCAATGGGTGATAGGTCTGAATTGCAGGCAGGTCAGTGTAGTACCTGCACTCTTTGATTACAAAGCCACACTGAAGAAGACGTGGCTTGGATGGCAGCATATGTTGCTCCAACACCTGTATGTGCCTTTCAGCATTAATGGTGCCCTCACAGATGTGCAAGTTACCCATGATGCCATGGGCACTAATACACCCCCATACCATCACAGATGCTTACTTTTGAACTTTGCACTGATAACAATCCAGAACGTCCTTCTCTGGCCCCGGAGAACATGACGTCCATAATTTCCTAAAATGATATGAAATGTGGACCTGTTGGACCACAGCACACTTTTTCCACTTTGCTTCAGTCCATCTTAAATGAGCTCTGGTCCAGAGACACATGCAGTGTTTCTGGGCATTGTTGATATATGACTTTGACTTCGTATTGCAGAGTTTTAACTTGCACTTGTAGATGTAGTGATGACCTGTGTTAACTGACAAGGATCTTCTGAACTGTCCCCAGGCCCACATGTTGATATTGTTTACACTATGAAGTTGGTTTTAGTGCAGTGTGCTACCTTGTCAAATAATTTTTTCATGATATTATGAGTTGGAGATGATGAAATCCCTAAATCTCATTCATGTCGAGAAACGTTGGACTATTTACTCTCACAGTTGTTCACAAAGTGGTGAACCTCACTCCATCCATGCTTGTGAATGGCTGAGCCTTTCGGGGTTGCTCCTTTTGTACGCGATCATGGCACTCAGCTGTTTCTAATGTACCAGTTCATCTGTAAATTGTTCCGAGCAGGTATATATTAAGCATTCCTCAACTTTCCCGTTGTTTTGTTGCTCCTGTCCCAGCTTTTTTGGAATATGTTGCAGGCATCAACTCCAACATGTGCAAATATTTGTAAAAAGAAAATACTTAATCAAGTTTTTCAGTTTGAACAATAAACGTTTTGTCTTTGTAGTGTATTCAATTGAGCACAGGTTAGAGAAATTATTGCATTCTGCTTTTATTTACGTTTTATACAACGTACCAACTTCATGGAATTCAGGTTGTATGCTAAGTGCATCACCAGAAAAATACATACAGAACTATTAGTTATAAACAGAAACAAAAAAAAAAAAAGTACCAAAACTACAAAAAGATAATATAGGTAGAGAATATGAATGGAAACTAGTAAACGATAAAAGAAATGCATGTGCTAGCATAAGCCATAAAGAGAAAATTGCACCAATCAACAACAATTACTGCACATAAATATTATTATTGCAGCATCAACAGAGGTGATAATAATGCTCAGTTCCATTTTGTGCCAAAAAAAATTATTATAATAAAAGAAAAAAGTTATCCTGGATCTGTGCAAGTAAAACATTTTGATCTTGAGTTGAGACACTCTAATTTAAGTATGTGATGTTGCATATGTTTGTTTTCACATCAAATCAACAGACAAAAAATAAACATGCAAATAAATGAGCCAAATGGCTGTTTCAGGTGCACTCTTTGAGTCTTTAACAGGTTTGCCGTTTCCTGAGTCCTTTAACTGGCTGCTGAGTGGACCTTAAACTTCAAGAGTGATATTGATCTTCTCTGCTGCAACTGACCACTGAAAAAAACAAATGCTCCCCTAAAATGTCAAACATGAGAATTTAATTCAGGTGGTGGCAGGTTTCCATGTGACCCAGCTTTTCTCTACACTCTAACATGGTCAACTGTAATTGGAAATGATGCGCGTTTCTATAACCAAGAGAGGTTAAGAAAACATACAGCATTGAAGGAGCAGCTGGAGGCGTGGCAGTCAGGTTGTTATTGTCTGTGAATGTCCCCTGAAGGTCACAGCGTGGCTGAGCAACAGATCGCTTCTCCCTCCATTCTTATCCCTCATCTCTCCCCTCCCCCACCTCACAGCAGTGACATCCAGTCTTGTGTGTCCCTGTCAACGGACAAGCTGTCCTCTCCTGACTTCCATCAAATAGCTGAGCTGCTGCCGATGAACAGGACACCACTCCCGATCAATTCACCTTCTGCCCTTCATCTGAACCACTCAGACACTAATCAAAGAAGAGGAGGAGCCTCTTCATCAAGCACTGCACAGTCTGTTTTGTTTTAAAATACTCCTGCCTGCTCAAGGGCTTTCTATTAGGTAAAAGCAATGACGATTTAATTTGACTCCTCAGAATATGGAACAGATATTGCGGTATCTTTTTAATGAGGTGTCAGGGATATTCCTCGATGTATGCTGCTTTAATGGTGCGCCCGGGACCAATTACACAGTCACTGTCACTGCCTATCATTCACTCATCATTTATCAGTCACATCAAATTCACTCTGCTCTCAGAGGATCTTTATAGGGATGACTATAAGTGTCAAATTATTCGTTTTACAGTCGAACTAAATTCTACAAAACTCCTACATATTTAATATCTTTTTGTGTTTAGAGTGCGAAAAATTTCTTTATTCCTGATGGTTCGTCAGGTCACCCTATCAGTCCCTGAGGTAATAAAGTAGGATCTTACAAACTGTGGCCACTGACAATTGGAAATCCATCATGATTAATTGATAGGCACAGTCCAGGGAGTATAACCTTATCATAGAATCAATTGGCCTCCACCACGGGAAGACAGGAATTGACCAAACTAATTTTAGCCCCCCTGACTGCTTAGTTGCAAAATCCACTTTAAATCAATTAGAAAAATTAAAAGCCAGCCAAAGACAGGCAAAGGAGCCACAGCAATTAATAATATTCTCGATGCCCATAACATGTCAGGGATGACAGGTCAGTCAGGATAGTCGTTAAGTAATCATGTTCCCTCATAGCCTGACACTTTCACATGGAGTGATGGATGCATTGACAGCGCCGTGAGGAATACTCCAATAATGTTCCTCCTGTGAGAAAGATCCATCTAAGAGGCCCAGTTGATGGATGGACTGATGGACTGAAAAACTGGGGCAGAAAGATAGGAGAGAAGATGGTTTATAGACAAGTTAACAAAAGGTAGAATGACAGTGGTTTGTCGATAAGAAAAATCAAACTGAAAGAATGCGATGGACAAGGAAAGGGAAAGACTTTAAGACTATAAGGAGAATAATGAAAGAATAAGAAAGTTGAAAAAGGTAAAAGCACTGATATTACGATGGAAAATTCTTTGATATGGGGACAAAATAAAGGGAGGAAAGTGAAAGAGACAGATTCCTTGAGCTGTCAAATGTGCTTATCATTTTTTCCTTTTCTGTATTTTACTCTTAGCCAAAAGAACAGTCATTTTTCTGCTCAAAAATGAGATTTTACACAGCATTCAGACCTTTAGGTTGTATGGTAAATAACATGTCAGGATTCCTCAGATGGCTTTGTTTTGCCAATAAAAGATATTTCAGTTTCTATTCAAGGTTAGGTTAGGTCCCTTTATACAGTCCCTTTTATTGCAATTCTACAATTTCACGTGGCAGGTGTGTTTGTCAAAAGCAACAAACAACAGGCTACAGGTGCGGCCGTCTAGAGCCAGGACAGGTACTTTTTTCCAATCAAATTCCACCATTTGGGAACAACAGAGTAGAAGAGTCTGATATAGATTTGAAGCCATGCTGGGCTGGGAGCACCGCGTGTCTTTCACAGACAGAGCGTAGTGGATGGGAGATTCCTGGTAGACTGGAGCTGTTCTTGCCACTGTTTTGGATTCAACCGGCTCAAATTGTGAAAGAGTGGTTCAGGGAGCATGAGACATCTTTTTCACACATGGATTGGCCACCACAGAGTCCAGACCTTAACCCTATTGAGAATCTTTGGGATGAGCGGGAGAAGACTTTGTGCAGTGGTCAGACTCTTAGTTAAAAATTAATGCAACACTGGATGGAAATAAATCTTGTGACATTGCAGAAGCTTATCGAAACAAATCAAAGCTGATGGCGGTCCAACAAAATATAAGTGTGTATGATGGGTTTTTTTTTTTGGTGGCAACTTTTTTTGGCCAGGCAGTGTATAAATAAAATTTAGCTAACAACCATTAAGAGTGATTCAGTGATTTGGTTATGGAAAAGTAGGGCAAAATAAACATTCAGTGTCTTCCCTAAAGAGCATAATGAATGCACCAAAAGGCCTGGAAATAGGGTGAAAATGAATTCTGATTGTGCTTTTCTCTATATGAACATGTTTCTTTCTCTTATATTGCAGGGATATCTGAACCTTTGGCCTGTTTTGAAATCCATTTGATCAAAAAGACAAACCTGGCTCATGAAGTGGAGATCTGCCTGAGCGGAAAGGGAGTTCAAACAAGATAGGTGAGACGCCACAAAGCCAAAGGGCGGGAGCACTGTGGGGAGGCAAACATATGGAAGAAAAAGCTCGAACAAATGAGATTTTCTCTCTCTAAAAAAAGGAGAGAGTGGAGGTCAGAGAGGTGAGAGCAGGTGAGAATTAGAGAATGTAGTTGGTTGAGACTGATGTCCACACTGCATTCAGCTTTGACTGGTGGCTGTGGGGTGTTCAATCAGTCCTTATAGCGCCTGGAAGATCCACAGACACAAGGTCAAAATGAAAAGCTTTGAAAGTAATCTCCAAGATAATGGACTCCTGCTCTGTCCAGAGGTGGATCAATGCTAGGCTTGGACCCAGCAGGCCAGAAGAGAGACGTTTTCCTTCTTCATTTTCTAGAGATGAGGCCACTTGCGTCTAACCCCGTCCATTATCAAGACAAAACGCAGAGCAGTAGAGTCCAATGGTTTCAATCTCTGTCTCTATGATATTACTGCCGGTGCTTTCTCTCTACTCCTCACTGCCTCTCTCTGCTGAAGAGCTAAGACGGATGAAAAGAGAAGAAAAGAGGGTCATCCAGTCTCTTCGGAGAGTCCATTATCTTATACTCTGAGAGAGGAGGAAACAGGGTGAGGTGTTCACTGGAGGTCTCTAACGTGGCAGGAAATTTCTCTGAGCTGAAGGACAAGGCAGGAGGGATACTGGCCGAAACACAGCAAAGTAGTCGAGGCAGCCAGACACCACCGGAGAATTGGACTATTGTATGAGCACATGTTCCAGTGTTATGGAAATGTACATTCAAAAAAGTGAATTAGTTGTGTTGGTGGAGATTTTTTGTCTCCTTTAGCACATTTAAACTGAGCAGCAGCAAAGTTGATCCCTTTCTGTGTGTGTGTGTGTGTGTGTGTGTGTGTGTGTGTGTGTGTTTGTGTGATGGGTGTTACAGCATGGGTATGTGTTTGAGAACTGTGTGTCGGGGAATGCGTACAGGCCGCTGTTTGTCCCCTGATCGGTATGCTGCCAATTGTCAGACTTGAAGCTGCCCTTTCAAACCGGCAACAAAAGGCTTTTTCCCAAATGTTCGCTCTCTGCAGATACACCACTCTGCCTCTTGAATGAAGCAAAGCCAGAAGTGCAAAGACAAAGCATGAATAAACGGGGGTACACAAAACAGGATTTATCAACTCATGTTAGCAGAACTATCTCAAGAGGTGTGAAGAAAGAGAGAGTGAGATACAGAGCGAGCCAGAGGGGGGTGGGGGTGGGGGGGGTGCAGGGGAGAAAGAGCACCACTGTAAACAGAGAGGGGAAACGTTCCCATAGCCACTGTCATTATTTTTTTCCTACCCGGACGGTTATTCTGGTTTGGAGTGGAGTTCTGGCTGCATCCCGTGTGGTCGCTGCTACAGTGTGACCCAGTCCAGATGGCCTCCTTCTTTCTCCTTCATGTCTGCAACGTACTGCTGGGAATGTGACAGACGCACAGCACCAGTAACGGTCCACAGGAAGGATAGAGAGACTGACAAGAGGTGTTTAAATCAGCAAATCAAGACTCATTTACAGCATGTGATCAATTGCAGGAAAAACATACGAGCATGGTGTTGTTGTAGGGTGACCGTATTCTAAAAACCCAAAAAGAGGATCCCAACCTGACTGATCAAAGATTCAGCAAAAACACCTAAAGATACTCAAAAACAGCTAAGTAGCTTCATAAGCCAAATACCACGTCTTTCAGCTGAATATATAAAAAAGAAAAACTGGCTATGTTGAATGTTTCTTTTTACGGCTCATATTAAGTAAAAATTTAGAGACTTAATATGATAAAAAGTCAAAATTTTGACTGTATTTTTTTTTCAAAATTTCAGCCATTTAGCACAAATTGTTTTCTTTAATCATTTTTTGGATTTTAGCTCATAGTTTTGATTTTATCTTCAAATTTTTGCTTTTTGTCTCACAATTTTGACTTTTTGTGTCAAAATTGTGACTAAATATGGGATCAAAAAAATTCTCAACAAAGCCAGTTTTCATTTTTATTTTTCTAATAGGTGGAAAAAGGCTTCCATCAAAGTACCTCACCACATGCCTAAACAAAAAGAGGAAACTTCTCTTGTGCAAAAATACAAATAATTCCTCAAAAACCAAGTTGAAATTTGATCTAGATTTTGAGGCTTTTGAATTTTCAGTGGCGAAGAACCCGGACATAATGGAGAATTTTATAAGGAGGACATGTCTAGGCAAAAGAGAGTGTTTGGTTGCCCAATTTTATTGTGTCTTGTCGTCATTTATAATTCATCTAATTCTGACCAGATACTAAATAATTGGGACAAAGACAAAGACATTACATTAAAGGAATATTGTTTCACAGAAGATGTTCGAAAGGTTGAGGCAGACACAGCCAGTGATACACCTGTATAGAGATCCATACATGACGATTGAACAGGATTATTCCTGAAAAAGTTGACATTTTATTTTTTAAGAAAATCCTGCAGACCCTACGTTTAAGGCTTTTCCAATCAAGGTAGGATGCACGACTAGCTATCCAACCGAGAATACGTCGAGAGATTTTCACATAATAACTTAGTACCAGTAATTTAGCTTATTTTCCTTCACTATCTTCCCTCACTGATAAATTCTCATCTCATCATCCACAGCTGATGTGCTCTGACTGTTATTTGAAAGATTGCCACCCTGATCTTGTCAAGCCTGAAATGATCAGACTGACACACAGCGTTTCATTATTATAGCCTCTGACCGGCTGACCGTGAACCCCTATCCACCAGCTGCTCCTCTCTTCACACTCCATACTCGCTGCTACACAGGTGCACCCACCCAGTCTATCTAACCCTGAACACCTCAGACCTCCTGCACACCAGCCCCCGGCCCTGCAGCTCCACGCTCATCTATTATCACTGACAGACAGGCTCCACATACTTTACTATGCGCCTTGTAACAAGCTCACAACAACATGGGATGTTCTCAGTTCCTCAGACACCTCTGTGGACAGGCATCAGCTGTGCAAGCAATGCAATCTCAAAAAGATAAACATATCCTTTCTAATAACTTCCTCCTCATGATCACTGTTCAAGTAAAGGCAACACCGAATACACACTGAATTTACACTAAGTTACACTGAATTTTTAAACCCTTATATGTCTGAGTAAAAAGGAGTACTTAATAACCTTGATGTTTCATTAGGTTCCTCAGACATGACTAGTTGATGAAATACCCTGTCCTTGAGGTGGCTTCAAAACTGAAGTCCCAAAATTGTGTTTTCTTGGTGGTCACCCCAGATAATATTTCATATAAAGAACACATTTGGACAACATTCATTTGTATATTATGATGGAAATGTTAGAGAAACTTCTTCATGATTTTGTCAGTGTATGTAAAACATGTTAGAAATTATGTCAAATAAGGCAATGGATAAATCCAAATTGATGTAAAGTGATTTGAAACCAGTTCAGTAGGGCAGAAAAAGTAGACATCAAGTCACTGACTCAGAAACATGCATGTCTCTGTTGGAACGCCCCCCTTCCTTTGTGGATTATCTGACAACTGATTCTTTAAATCTTACAGTGAATCCGAATCATGTTTAATTTTGGTTTATTGCTTGTTTCATTGTGCCATCGGTCGTCATGAACTTACAATCAAGCAAAGACGAGAGCATCTTAACATGGTAACTATCAGACAGAAACAAATCAAATTCACAATGTTGCTCCATGGTTAAATGACAACATTCCCTATTTAGGGAGCAACTTCAGTCCAACAAAAAGTGTCCACTTCCGCTGTTGAAGGGCATTCAGCACAAACTGCGCAAGTTGAAAAAAATCTGCCAATGGGATAAGACAATTCTCCCGGGAAGTTTCTTGAAATTAGAAAGATGTCTTAAAACAAGAATCTTTTATCTTATCCCATTGGCAGATTTTTTTTGACTTGTTACAAGCAATTTACACCTCATTTTTGTCTTTAAAAAACTTGAAATGAGACATTTTTATGACCTTGTCTAGTAAATGTGGCTCAAATCAAGAATAGTAAGACAAATTTTGCTAAAAATAAGACATAATGACTTGCTTAGATTTCAGTTTTTGCAGTGTGGGTTTTTAAGACCCATACACAGACAAGCTTAGCTATGGGTAAAAATCTTCTAGTCAACAACAGCATGTTATTCTCTTCATGGTTTTTGAGCCTTGCTTGTTGCTGCTTTGCAATTCTTTCATCTGAAACAAGCCTTTCACATCCTAAAAAACGTGCTCACTCTAAACACATTTCTTGTAGCTGAACATAGTTTCCACACTGAGCTGCTTCTCCACACTCTTGCTTTTCATGCTGTTAACAGGATATGATTGCTGAAAGGCTTTTACACCATCAGCTCAAGCAGAAGACAATACAGAAAAGCATATCTGCCACATAAGCTTTAATTGGGTAATTAGAGAAAACGGGATGAGACATTTAGTGTTCCTGCAGGGAGGGGAATAGCCCATTACCTGGTGATTTGCTCTGACTTGACGATTACTTATGGTATATAAAGACTCGATGCTACAGTGACCAGTTAATTACATCCATTATCCAGGACAGGATGGCGAGCTCAAACCTGGACACACACACACAGAGAAGAACTACCTGTCACATTTGCTGTGACACTAACATTCACATACAGGGACAAACAGTCTACATGTGTTTACACAGAGGTGGCTGTTCTGCGTCATTTCTTATCTCCACTGATTTTTTTTTTTGGCCACTTTACAGGAGTGATTGATTTCTGGCTTAGCTAACAGAGTGAAACCATTTTTCTCGAAAAATCAAAGATATTTCCTCCTTGAGAAAAAAACACGAAACACAAAAACACTTCCATTCGCACATAATGCAAGTTTTGACCTTTAAAATCATTTGTGCTAACCTTTAAAAAAGCCGTCATGGTTTAATATGAAGCTTTCTCTCTGGACGGAGCAGCTGGCCTTCTGTGTTCACTCTGTGTAACCTTTTGTTTTCAGTGTGACTGAGCTCTGCTGGGAGTGATTTTTTTGTTTGAATGATGGATCTCATATCAACTCTCATTTGTCATTTAGTGGTTGTTGTTTTTGTGAGCAGTGATGGAAATATACTGCCAAACAGTGACATCTACTGGTGAGATGGTAGAACTTAGCTTCTCAGTTAAAAAAACACAAGGGAAAAAAATAATAAATAAAATTGGTGGGTAAAAATGGAAAAATTTGGATTTGATGATTTTGACCAAGCTGTTTTTTTAACCAGTATTAGGGAATTCAGTAATTTTTTTTACATTGTTTGACAAGCATCCTGTTCAATTAAACCATTCATTGAGTGTTATAAAAGGGGAAAAACAGTGCTACAGTTCCACACTGCATGGACAGCTCTGTGAGAAGACCTAGGACCAAATGTCAGGCTGATGATGCAGATTGTAACTACTGATAACAAAAGACAAGAAATTATCAAGGGTCATGTGTCTCTCTAAATCAAACCCCTACCAGCATTAAGCTACCCACTCTCTGAAAATTTGATGGTGTCATGTCGTGCATCACTTTCAGATTCTTCCTGTGTAAAAACTGTTTCTAATAAGATGTTAAATATTACAGTTGAAATCGGGTATTTTCTGAGTATGATATTTAGAATGCATTAAAAAGATTTTAAAAAATGTATCAGTTTGGGACATGTCTGGTATCTTTTCAGTGATACTGATGTTTTTAGGGTGACCAAACATCCTCTTTATACTGGACGTGTCCTCCTTTGGGTCAAAAAAAAAAAAAAACGTCTGGAAGGATTTTATCAAATTCCCCAAAATTTCTGGATTTTTATCATCTTATTCTGCAGGACATTGATATCTATAATAAGTTCCTGCATTGGGTTAGTGGAATTATTCTGACGCCCCAACCTCAAAGTCAAAATTTTGAGATAAAAAGTCAAATTTTTCGGACAAAAGGCAAAATTGTGAGATAAAAACACCAAGGTTTTTGATAAAGGGTGGACATTTTTGAGATAGTAATTTTAAAAAATTTCTACTTTTTCAATATCTCCAAGAGGCCTGGTATGGGGTCCTGTTTTGGGGCTTTTAGTAAATGGTCACCCTAGATGTATGCTTATCCATCAGTGTGCATCAATTATCTGAAACTGTGTTAAAGTCCTTCGTCTCATTTTATACAAAACTAAAAGGTGCATGAAGAAACAATCAAGATCATTATAAGTTGTTTGCAATAAATGAATTTGGCAGTGACAGTGAAGACACAAAACATTAACTTGTTTCACCCTTGTGATGTATTCCTTATGGTCTCTCTCAAGACCACCACTAGAGAGCAGCAGTGTGGTATGTGAGTTAGCTGCACCAAACCAGAGCTCAACTGTTTTTTTTGTTGTTTTTTTTTCTTAAGGGGATCTTTGGTAAACAGTTTCAGAAATTCCTTGAAGTTCACCCTCAAAACTTATGCTAAGGATTGCAAACTTAATATGGAATAGTAAATTTGAGAGTGAATGGTTGACTTCGTTTTTTTTCTAATCTTATTTTGTGTCATGCTTGGGCATTATATCCAGCCCATATAGACTCCCAATATATCTTTCTTTTTTTCAGGATATTTTCTTCATAATGAATATTTATCTTATTTTAGCCCACCCTGTATTTTACAACTTTGCAAAACTTCAAGTACAGACCGTAAAATAACCTGCTGATTTAAGGTTGTAAAGCAACCTTTTCACATTTTTGTCATTATTGATCCTAAAATCCTCCTAGAAGCTCCAGTCTCCAGGATGCAGCTCTGTTCTTTGTAGTCAAATGTTTTACTCAGATCAAGTATTCATTGTTACAACTGCTTACACTGCTAGTCAGTGATGATGTGAACAGTCAGAAACAAGGATGTGTGTATTCATGTGTGATGGTGTGTTTCAGACTTTGTGCCTAATGACTTTCCCAGTCTCAGAGCTTCCTTCCTGCAAGGAAAACTTTATGTGTTTCAGCATATCAGCACACAGAGGTCTTCTTGTTACTGTTTCACCACAAATTACGCACAAAGAGCCAAAGATGACAGATCAAACCTGATTATGTAAAACTATTCCCCTGATACAACTGACTCAAATGTAATGTTTCTTATAAGATGAAAACCATGAAATTAACTGTAAAAGTTCACATGAAGCAGTAGCATATACAATTTTAGACTTAAGATTTCAGGTGAGGAAAAATATTGTCAAGGATAGGAACCTGGGACAAAAATATGTACTTTCTTTATTTGGCTCACAGACATGTTGGCTGCTTGTTGGATGGTTTCATGAAAGAAATCAGAAAAAAGGGAACAGAAATGAGGCCACATTCTTCACTGTCAGAGTTTCATAAGTTTCTTTGTATGCCAGGATACAGTACAACGGCAGAATGTATTAAATCACTGTCGGACACTCTTAGGTCAGTAAAAACATACGGACAACATTTGGCTTAAAAGATTTGAGAACATCTGGCAACTTCACGTTTTTCTTCAGTCATCTTCCCTCCAAAGAAATCAATCAGAGGCATACATAAAAAGATAAAACTTTGTTCTCTTCTCATCAGATCAACTTCGGTTTCAAAAACACACCAAGTCCTCGTCTAGTAGCCAAATCTGGGGCTCAGATTACAACCAGATGTTGATTCAAAGGCAACAATACATTATCTTTGCAGCCTGATGTTCCAAAATGGACATTAGTGTAGAGCTAATCTAAGTAATGATTAGCTCATATTTCATGCCCATGGTTTTCCAAGAAACACCAGTTCAATGCAGGTCTCTCTCCCTCATTATAAGCAGAGAACTGAGCAACATTTAATCAGAGAGAAACACATCTCACATGCACCAGACTTTAACTGTTACCAGCTCTGAAACATTTCTGACTCCCTCTCTGAAACTGAGCTCTTGTTTGTGTTGTGAGACTGAATAATTATTGCTGTCCAACTGGGAATATCAGTTTCCACTGCAACTGTGGCTACTTTGATAAGTAATGATGACAGAGGGAGGAACTGAGGGAGCTCTGAGACACTGAGGTCATACATTAAAATTGCAAAAAACACAAGAAGTGATTGCACAATCTAGGGCTGCTGAGAGCTCTGTATACCTTTGAATAATTTTGAGCTTGTTTATTGTATTTAACTGGTGAGGTTCAGCTGTGAAGGATGTTCTTCTTAGAAATGAACAGGGTTGATATAATAATGTCCAGTGATAAAATTATGTTATTTACTTTTCATTCAGCATAATAACTCCAATTTGTTGTGCACTGAACTCATAAGCTGAGGTGAAAATCCTCTTTCTTGGTGGTCATGTATCGTTGTTGTTTTTCTGCAGAACATTTTGTCAAAGTGATGACAGGTTAAAGTTTAATTTGCAGACATAACCAAGGTGGGGTGAACTTGTAGGCTCTGACTTAAAGCTTTGTTTCAAACTAGCCCTTTCTATTGATTTTGGAAGTTATACGACAAACAATTTTTTTTTAATGGTTTTCCTCATTATGCAACACTGTAGTTCAGTACAGAATAATTATTTCCCCATACTACATCAGTGAGTGCTGTACCTCCTGTGCTCCTGGGTTCATTTTCCTTCCTCTCTCTTTTTTTCTTTCGTCTGCCTGGTGCTGAAAAAAAGCCAATTACTTCCCTTCCAAGAAAGCTTCAGCTTAAACAGAAAGTACAGTACATTTACAAGATTTGACTCCACAAAACTGTGTTAAAGCGAACTACATGGAGTCATTTTATAGCAATTTCAGAACAGAAAAAGTTAAGTTGACAAAGAATAAAACATTTTAAGAATGATGGATTTAGTGATTTCCCTCAGTTGTTGCACACATTTAAGAAAAGGTAAAATGCATGTGTCATTAAAACATGTGATTTGATCATAAATTTTTCTTATCCTCATACACTAATCAAACAAGACAACAATGTCACAGCTATACTAGCTATGATGCTGGACAGCCATACCAACACAGATAAAATCTGATACCAGAAGACTGAATTAACATGTTTATACGGCAGGTGAATAAGTTTTCTGTGTTCAATATCTGCTATGATCACGAGGAGTTTGATGTTACAAATGTTTACCTATTGGTTCAAAGATCTGTCTCACAGTTGTTTACAAAATGAAACGCAACACCATGGTGATGTTGAAGGAAAAATATTTCATGGTTTTCTATAAATGTTTCATACAAGTTTGATGGCTATGCATCAAACACCAAAACTGACCAATCATGTTTTTCTAAGTCAGTGAAGCAAAGTCACTTCACATCCTTCTCTGTCTGCCATCTGCAGGGTAAATAACCTGTATCCTGCTGTAAAATTGTTCTAGACTGGCATTCCCAAATCTAAGCATCTAACATGGCTGGAAACAGTACAGTTATCAATTTTCTTTTTGCTTGTACAGTCAGTAAATCTGTCAGTCTCATGTATAAAAGAGCAGATCTGGTTTTCCCCTCATTATGTTTTTCAGCCCTCTGCCTGTCAATCCAGAGCCAGCAGGAGAGTGTTTGCCAAAAGGAGCCGGATGTGTTCTTGGAGAACATCTCAACAATCTTTTTTCATGTTTTTGCATGTAGACATGTAAAAAGAATATTTCTGAACAAGACAGGATGTAAGTCAAGCAAAGATCATGGTTGAATGAGCTTTTTTGTGTCTTTCATTGCAGACAGTTCTGCTTTTAAATGAGTCATCTGATTTGGGAATTGTTTCTTGTGCTCAAATTTTTGGAGATTGGAACCTCATGAAATCTCATCATTTTCTGGTGTCTGTACATTTCTTCCAGCTATTGAGCTTCCTGTCTTCTATCATGGGACAGAAAGCATGAATAAAAGATTAGCTTCACATAAATTCTTTGTCTTTATGAGCTTGATAAAAGTGTGCAATCCTCTCTGTTGTAACTCACGTGACTTACATCCTTTATCGAGAAGATTAAATTTAGGGAGCTTTGATGATTGGTCTGAAAAACGCCTTCACCATGTGAAACATATGAGAATGCACCTTTACTGCTAAGCTTGTTTGCGATTCCAAAAAAAGAAAAGGAAAAACTATAGAAAAAAATTGCTGCAGGTAGTCCATTTATTAGGCTATGTTAAACAAATTATCAGTGCATGAGCAACAACAGGATTTGATGGAAAGACATTCTGTGTCTCAAATACTTACATTTGTACACTCACATGAGGTATATTTTGTACACAAATTATTACAGAGATGTTTTGTCCAAAACTCTTACTAGAAACTAGGATCACTTTTCACAAAATGTCATAGGTGTTCTTGTGCTTTGGAGTTACAACAAGACCAATTTCAACACCAGAAGTCAAAACTTCAACTCTTTGTGTTTTGTGTTTTCAGAAGGTCTGAAGGTGTTTTCGGACCTGAAGCAAAGTGTGGTTCACAAAACTTAGGTTTAAAACATAACAAAAAGGTTTTCTGAGGAGACTTGCCTTTTTTTCCTCCTTTAAGTTTCCTCCCCCTCAAGTCCTTCAGCCGAGGTCTCCAGAGGTCTCAGTGAGGAAAATGGACAACCTTGTTGAGAACATATCATCTGTCTCCTAGGTCAGCCCACATGTTTCTAATCTAGCTCTTAATTCTGCATGTCTTCATGCTTTACTGAGCTGGACTCAGCCTGAAAACATGAAGGAGGTGCTATAACCTTTGCATGTGCTCTCTATAATGTGTCTGCAAGAAAGCACATGTCCATCATGCTGTGAGAAATTCTGGTTTATAAACGGTGTCCTTACAGTCTTGTCGGCACAGGCTTGTGTTTGTGTTGTGTCAAAAGGTTCACTCTTTATAGATTTCTTTGTATCAGTCATCAAATTAGATATACGATGCTAATGCTGTCAAAAAACTGAGGATGCATGACTGCTTAGGGCCTATATTTCCTGATATTTGCATAGCTACAGAGCCTTCAGGATGGTCATATTAAAAACAAATAAAGTAACGTATTACATCATTTGTCAGAGCCCTGTCAGCGTTTTATTTTACTTTTACGTAAACCAGTTAAAAGTGACCCGACTAATGGAAATATCATTGCAGTGTTTTAGTTAAAGCTTGCACTGAAATATCTGGTCATAACTTCATGTCCGGGAGCAGCTGTTGTACCAAAACATGGATAAAAACAGTGTTTACCTGACTCATCATGACCATTAAATGTTATATAACAGTCTGCCAACCTTCAGCCTGGTGGTCTGGTTGACTTCCTCCATGATTCATCCAACAGTCAATAAGCACCTCATTTAAGGTGCCACCCCTTTCAGAAAACTGCTCCACCACTGATCACACACAGCAATTTTATTTTATCAGAAGTGCCACACCTCTTCTAACACTAACACACACACACACACACACACACACACACACACACGCACACACGCACACATCTGTTGATCTTATTCTTACTGTTGATTTTACTGTGGTTGTTTTTAATCTTGTTCAGCGTCCTTGAGTGTCCTGAAAGGCGCTTTTAAATAAAATGCATCATTATTATTATTATAAAAACCCCGTTAAAATCAATCAAAGTCATAAAACTTCTGCTAATCAGTTTCTCTGACATGAGGATTTGGTGCTTATTTGTTGTTTGACATCAGTGCATAACGTTTTTACTGCGTTTTTGACTCAAAGTTCGTGACAAACATCTTAAGATCAAATTAGATGAAAACAAACACCAGTGGACACATAATTTTAATAATCACTAAACGATACTTTGCATTATTTCAATTCTGAAATATATTGTTTACATTTGTTTATATGTATATTTCTATAGTCACTCGCCTTAAAGATACTGCTTTTTAAAGCAAAAAAGACAAGGATGACAAAGATGACAAAGAATGTGCAAAAGCATATTCTTAAGTTTGGTTCAAACCAAAATAAGGGCTCGAAAGTTTTGATCAGACAAAATAAATCTGAGTATTGACGAAGATGCTCTGGAGTCTGGTAGTCGGATTTGTAAAATTCCTACAAGACATTTGGTGCAACTCATTGCTCTGTTTACAGTACCACTGCAAGCTTGACTGTTCTCCAAAGAAAGACTAAAAAACGAATCCTTCACCCTGCAGAGCTGAGATAAAGAGCGCAGAGAGCCTCAGTGCCGGTGACCGTGTTTAACAGACCTGACTCCTGCAGCCAAGACAGGGACATGAAATGTTTCTGCAGAGCAGATTAGGACAGAGAGGAGGCAGAGGTTAAGGCTGAGAGCACTGGGGGGCGAGTGTGTGTTTTGGGGGGGGGGTTGTTGGTCCTTTTTAATGGCTCTACCAGTGAAAGTATGCAGAGCAACTTCTGCTACTGTCATTAGGGGCCTGGGATCACACACAGGGATGGAAGCCTGCTCTACTTCCTTTAGGTGAGTGCACTGAGAAAATGTCTGATTCAGATTCCAGGAAAAAGCAAAAACATTTTGAAGGAACCTCACGGACGTCACTTTTCATTCAGAACAAGTCACTAAAATTATGAAAACAGACAACTTCTGTAACTTCCCAAAATTGATGACAAAGGTCATTCAAGAAACATTTTAATCTTTTACTCAGTATACAACACTGTATAAGTTCCCTATTTTTCTGAAGAAAAGGCACTTAACTTCTGACATCATGGTGTACATATGAAGTAGAGGTAGAGTATTCATTTCAATTTAATTTGTACTCATGATATTCTTCTTTTTTCGTCACATGAAGCTGACATTCAGCTGTTTTTGTTCCAGATGTGAGTTGACACATCACACACTAGTTGGAGTTCATCATGGTTTTCCCTCCTCTAAACTAGTTTAGTCTTCACAGCCTCTCTCTAGGGATTAACTCCACTGCGGTAATTGATGGTGTGTCAGGTTGGGGTGTTGCTCTCATTGTTGTTTTGCTCTGAGATCATGTAACAGGGGTGTATAGCCGTCAATAAGAGTCTACATATTTATCACTTGGAGAGGAAGGAACACGGCTTACCTCCCCTATTATTGTGATTGGCAGGTAGCCCCATGGGCCGTCAACCACAAGCATTAGAAGAATTTGTTCTATGACAAAGGAATGACTCTAAATGACAGAGCTGTTACAGAATTTTATTACACATTTCAGTGCTCTAAACTGCAAAGACACAGTTTAGTCACCTATATAATTGTTTGTCAGGATATAAAGACAACAGCTCCATAATATTTGCTCAGATAAGGCGAGATTCAACAACAGCTGTTGACAAACTGTTCTTAAATCTCCAGTGAGTAACTTTCTGTTTGTGTTAATCTCAGAGCCCCCAGGGACAAAGAAATACCTCTTATGTGGGCTAGTCCCATCCATTGCCCTTGTCTTTAGTGTTTAGAGTCATGTTGGAATACTTTAAAAAGTGGCTATCAGGTTTTCTCATATTTGAAGCTGGGGTCTTAAGAACACTGAGCCACACATAGGTTTGCCCCCAAAAGGCTCTCAGCTGACTGGCCAGTCACACCAGTCGCAGGGAAGATGATTTGTAGAGCAGGACCTGGTTTATGCCTGAAACTTCCACCAGGTCCCAACAACTCTCTGCAGAAAGATGAAGTCACTTGGATGACCTCAAAAATTTGTAACTGCCAGATAAAGACACAGACAAAATGGTGGATGAACAGTAGATTCAGATCTCTAAAGTACAAAAACACAGTTCTTTATATGATTCATCGCACAGAGGTTAATGTGATAACGGCGATGAACCATTCCTTGGAGTCAAAATGAAAAATGGGTGGAAAATACAGGTAACCAGTGAAAAATGCATACTTTTTTGACTGTGGTTTAGATGTGGTAGACATGGTAGACTTGCTTTATACACTGCCCCCTGCAGTTTGTGAATGGACACCACACATAGAGTTTCACGGTATAAAACTTATGCGCGGTCTCTCATGCAGATTCAATTGTACCACATTTCCATGTGTAACGTGCAGAAATCATAATCCAGCCTTCAAAGAGACAGCAATTTCAAAGAAGCGTTCCACACAGAAGCCAAAATAAGGGTTTTCTTAAAAAAAAAGCAAATGAGATTAAAAAAATAAAAAAAATAGGCAAGGCCAGTAGATACAACATATCACTCAGTATTATAAAAGAGCTGTTTCTGGACATGCTGTCAGTCATTTTATCTGACACCTACAACCTCCCAATGGGTTAGGTTTTAAATTTCAATCTTAACTCTGTCAGTCATAGAAATGCATTACTTCTAACTTCAATCTGTTTCATAAGCAGCATAAAGCTCCTCACAAGGGCTTTGTTTAGATATCAAAGAAGACAGTAAGGACTAAACTGTTAAACTTCAGTAAGTTCTGCATGAATAAAAGTTTGCTCATAAACCATGCAGCAGAATTTTCTTTCCATGATTTATTGCTCCGCATTTAATAAGTTTGGATTAATGATTTATTATTGTCATTATTGTGGAAGGTTAAAGCTGTGGTTGGTTTGGTAGAATTTAAGCTTTCATTATTTCAAATCCTTCGGGGTAGGTGTGACCCATGAAATTTGTGTAACTCATGATGCTGTATTATTACGTAAGATATATTAAATTGAACTTATTCATCTCAAAAGTATTAAGCAGCTGTCACTATCATTGTAATATTGCTTTGACTAATATTAAATCGTTGTGTTGTGGTGTGGATGTGCACCGGGGTACAAATTACTATACCTGCATCTTTTCATTGTCTGTTACTCAAGATGGATGCTTTCAGAGCTTTGGTGTAAACCAGCCTAATGACACACAACCTTTCCCTTCTGTATGACAAAGTGCCACTCCTTATAAGTGGGGCAGAAGAGGAAATTAATAAACCACCAACCACAAAAATTGGCTGTATGTTTTGACGTGATTCCACAGACTCTGTCCAGCAGGATTTACCTGTCAGGAATCCAGCTTTGCTCTGTTTGTTAGAAAGACGTCTGTGTCCTCTCTTGTTACCAAGTAACCAAACTTTGTGTGTTTGTGAGTCCGTTTTTTCTCACTTCCCTCACTTTCCTCCCTTTCACCCACCACCTCTCTCATCCTTGTTTACAAAGACATAAAGTCCTTTGAGGAGTAAAAACGTGCCATAAAGTTGTCCACACTAAACGGCTTGTAAATGTTAGAAAAATAGGAGGCTGAAGAAAGCGACTGTTCACACTGAACTGGAGTGATGAGACATGAAGACATGCTGTCACCTGGAGTCTGTGACTTTTTGGTTTAAATATGCATACTTTGGCAAAAATAGATATTTATACCAATGTCAACAATATTGATGAGTTTCTCAAAGAATTGCTTTGAAGTGGAAGATAAATGTGTTTTCCTGAGGAGTACAGTAAACAATGTTGAACAATTAATTCAATACAGTTGTTGTGAAACAATGCTGTACAATTAGTCTTGCTGATTTCAGATTTCAGGAAGACAGCCCACCAAACTAAATCCACCACTTTAATGAAAATATTTGTGTGCACAAGCCCTCAGGATAAGCATGTAATATGAATAAAGCAGTGTGAGTAAGTGTTTTTCCACCAGTTGTTCTGAGAATACCACTGAATTGAGGGTGTGTGCGATTGGCCCGAAGCATTGCTTTAGTTCCTCATTAACAACCTCCAGATTTTACCACACTGATGTTCTTTCAAGCTTACCAAACACTTCATGCTGGCAGCCAGTGGTGAAAGGTGAACCAGGTGAAAAAGAAAGTTTGTTGAACAGATTCATTTTACTCCTTATGAGATTCCACGTCTGTGGTGTGCTTTATGTAGCCCATAGTGACATAACTTTGCCATTATTTGTGCCCTCACCTGGCCTGGGAACAGGGAGCAGGGAGCAGCCAGGAAACAGTGAGGTGCAGGACCAGGTTATATTTTTCCCTGTTGGAGGTTCTTTGCCTTGTTATTGACTCGATGAGGTCAGCTAATGAATGTTGTGTGGAAAAACAACAAATACTGACAGGATCTCTGGCAGACATGACTGACATAAGTGTTTTTTCAGAAACAACTACCCGATACCTTCACCCAGTGTACATCTGCTTAGGAGGAAAAATACACAAAGAAGAAAGGATGATTCAGATGATTTAGACTCATTAAAGAATAGCATTTGAAATTAAGCCAGATAAACAGGACTGTAGATGAAAAAAAAACAAAAAACATGTGAAATATCTCCAGAAAAACAGGGCACTTCTGAATAGGCTATGGGAGTTTTGCATGTTACACACAAGCATAAAAGATTCTGTACATTGGTGACAAACATAGTAACTAATAAAAGGGGGAAAGAAAGAAAGACAACAATAATCAAAGAATTTCTCATGAATCTACAAAACTAAATGTTGATTTAATGAACTCCTCATGATAGCAAAGTAATTTAGCATAACCTGCATTTTCTAATCACAATCCACAATCTTCTAAACTCACTTTTATAGGTGCTCAAGCATCTTTGGGCAGGTCTCACTGCTCATTTGTACCATGCTTAAGCACGCTTCACCCTTATAGTTAAGCTCATTATGCCAGAGTGACTACAAGTGAACCATCCTCAGCCACAATACACTGCTCTGCTTTAGTACACTTTGTATAATCGTGCTTAGGTGCAGTACAGTTCATGCACAAGCAAGGACATGATGCGTAATCCATGATGTGTAATTGCGATGACCTCTCCTCTTGACAATCATTTTAATTAATGGCATGGGGGTGTTACAGGACTGTGTTGGTCAAAATTAACCTGACACTTGCCAAAAAGTGCTGTATGTATTTACATAATGGAGCTCATGTTTTAAGAGGTTGGGAAGAAGAAAATGAATCAAGAATTCATTTCACATAAGTCTGATTTTATCTGTAACAACTGAACATAAAACACAATTACACAACTAAAGTGGCACATCACACGTTGGTGCACCTTCCACAAAGACTTGTTATTGTTCTGCACACAGAGTCATGCAAATTACAAACTGAATCTGGATCAGAACAAATTTCCAGCGTTAGTGGACATTGTGTGATCATCATATTAACACCAGACCCCAGATCGCCCTTTTTCACATGGATCATTTTCAATAACCATCTTGTGTCATGGTTGTACAATGTAGGTGATAGATTATGAAGATAATGGTGTAATCAAAAGCCACTGTGGCACACTGCCGAGAGAAGAGGGAGGGTTTCTTGAGCCAGAGGGGTATAAAGAGGCTGTGAAGAAGGGTTCAGGCTGAGTGAAGAACGAGAGGAGGAGGAGGAGAGAAATGTAAGAAAAAAAAGAGGAAGGAAAAGATTAAAGACGCACACTTAAAAACTTTATCCAGGACCTCAGAGCAGCAAAGTGTGCTTCACAAGAAGGTAAGAGAAAGAAACATAATTATCATTGGCTGTCAAAATCATTACACATGTGCTTAAACTATTGTTGCAGATAAATAATAGAAATAAAACCGTGCCACGTGGTACATTGTTATCATAGGAAGTTATTTGGTTAAACTTTTTTAAAGCTTGTATTTTAAGTATCAATAATTTGTGGTGGTGATGATGTGACTGTGTCATCTATATTATACACAACTCTTTGTATTGATTTAGATTACAGCTGAAATTTAGCAAACCTGCTTAATGCTTTTGTTTTCAGTTATTATGCATTGTTATTTTTGTTGGTTATCAGCTGTGTCATTGTTAGTGCTTTAAAAGTGGAATCACATAAATGCAAACCTTGTGTGTCTGTATGTGTGGGTGTTTGGATGGTGTTGCCAATGTTTTCGTCAGTGGATGCAGGATGTTTTAGCGTTCCAGTGACAAATGGTGATGGCTAACACAGATGTGTAATTCGAGTAGGGGGCTCTGTCCAGCCATGTTTTTTTCACCCTCAAACCAACCTCAAGATTGAGGGAACTTTTGCTCAAGAGTTAAACTATCCTTGTGTTCTGATTTTCAAAGTCCAAAACAAAAACTGTTTTGTTTTCAGTTTTTTTTTAGACTGAACTTGATGAATGGTGCATGAAGTAATATTTCCCTCTGTTTTTTCTGTCTTTTCCTTTCTACCACACTGAAGCTCCTCTATTTGGACTCCTTTTGTGGAGAGGTGAAAGTTCAAAGGTCAAACACAGCAGCAGTGTGTGAGAATGTCGCTGAGGTTTCTTCTCATCATTGGAATAACCTTAACCACTGTTGTCACAGCTCAAGGTGGGCCACTTCAAAGCTCCTGTCTTAACATACATTTATGTTATAAAGAAACAGTACATTAATAACCTTCAGTCTGACTTACTTAAAACTGAAAAAGATACATAATGAAAAGTAAACTATAAAAACTCCAGATTAGAATCCTGATGTTGCATTGGTGATGGAAACTAAATTTTTATTTTTACTGGACATTAAAATTTTTACACATATGAACAATTGTGGATACAGTACACAATTGTGCTTTCAAATGTCTAAAATTAAGAAGCTTTTTTTTAAACAGTACTCTCAGCAATAGAGAATAAGGAAGACTTTCAATATTTCAGATGTTTTGTGTGTGGAGTCATGAAAAACCAAAACTTTTGGACACATTGAAGTCAGCTGTTGTATAGAGTGCCTTGGGCCAACTGATCTGGACTACTTTTGACTACTGATTTATTCCCCTGTTAAGGGACTTTAGTCTCCGTCTAATTCCCATAACTATAGATGCAGATGATGAGCATCATGATTTGGTAAATATGACTCACTTAACCCGACCTATTTCCTCCAGGACCATGGAGAACAGACAACAAAGATTCAAGCTCCTTTGCGTTTCACTCTGATGGTAAGTACCCCCCAAAATTTAAAAGCCCACACTTCATCACATCTGTCTTTTTAATATTTGTTACTGTTATACTCCTGAAAAAGACATTGTATATTTAACAAAGTCACAAAGAGCTAGTAGACAGGCTGATTTTCTCTATATTCTGTGTTCAGATAACTATGAGTGGACCACATGGTTCAATGTTGATCACCCTGGAGGCCGTGGAGACTACGAACAGCTGGAAGCCATTCGCTTCTACTACCGTGCCCGAGTGTGTGAGACTCCCCGTGCAATAGAAGCCAGAACCACTGATTGGGTTCCAGCACGAGAAACAGGGGAGACAGTCCATGCAGACCCCACTGTCGGCTTCTGGTGCCTCAATGAAGAGCAGGGTCCTGAACGCAACTGCTCCAACTATGCAGTTCGCTTCCTGTGTCCCACAGGTTCAGTTCTGTTAACCTTTACAATAATTCTGTCTCTGAAAGTCCTTTTCAGTGTAAAAGCAAAGCCATATACTCCTAGTCCAAAATGTATGAAGCATGACTTGAGATTTAAATGGTGAAAAACACACATGCAAGAAAGGAATCTTATGATAATAAATCTTTTCTGGTGGTTATTTGACGCTTCTTTGTACTCCTTTTCTGACAGAAAACTTGGGAAACATTCAGGGTACATGGGGTCAGTGGTCAGATTGGAGTCCATGCCCTGCCCTCTGTGGTCAGGTGGGGGTCCAACTGAGATCAAGAAAGTGCCAAACTCAGTCTGTGCCTTGCATTGGATCTAAAGTGGAAGGGAAAGAATGCAGTGGACCCAAGTGCCCAGAAACAGGTGAAGTACACATAGTTGGTTCAGATATCCTGCTGTCTTTTTGCTCATGGGGTGTCAGGCACCAAGCACTCAGAAGAAAAAGCTAATCTTGATTTATTTCTCTCTCCAGATTGCCCTCTGCAGTGTGTGATGGGAAGGGTGAATGCTGAGTGTGATGCGTGCATGTGTGAAGATCACGTCCTACTGGGTTCTGTTCGTGGGGCTGGGGGTCTTACAGCTGAGGGGGTTACCATCCTGCATTCTACCAAACTTCTCACCCTTACTGACCACAACGGGCATTTCCGCATCCCTGGCATCTGCCCAGATGGCAACACCACCCTGACGTTCACACTGCAGGGTCATGCCAGCCTCAGTGTTCCTGTGCCTCACAGTGATGAACGTGTCTCTGTTCTTAGTGTGCAGCTGAAAAGAACAGGTAGCATATGAAACCAAAACATTGGTTGCAAGATCAGATTTTTCACATTTTGAGTGTTCTATCATTGTTGATCTTTTTAAGCATGACAGTAAAACAGTGATAGCATGTCATGTCTGTGATTTGCCAGAAAAGCTTCACGTGTTAAGCAACCCTGAGAGCAAGGTCAGGAGGGAGGGACAAGCTACTGCCTTCTGCTGCAATGTGGAAGGAACACCACAACCACACAAATACCAGTGGTAAAAGACAAATTGTGCCCCCAAAATAACATTCAGTCCTATTCCATTGTTTGAATGCTTTGGGTAAATATAAAAATCTTCTTTTTTTTGAACAGGTTTCATAACAACAGCCTCATTGAGAGGCATTCTGAGAGCACCTTGGTCCTCAAAGATCTGCGTCCTGAGCAGAGCGGGGAGTACCACTGCAGAGCAATCAGCCAATCTGGGGCCATTAAGACCAAACCAGCTGCTCTCAAAGTCCTAGGTGAGTTTTTAATTAACTAATAAATACAGATATAAAGGAATGCAGAATTAAAGATGTAATTGTTGTATTTTGCTGACTACTTTCTCACATAGGTAAAGAGGAACATTCATGTAATCCTAAACCTGAGTCCCACCTCATCCGCCTTCCACATGACTGCTACCAAAACAGCACAGACTCGTTCTACTACGATGTGGGCAAGTGTCCATCGAGTTCATGTGCTGGACAGCTGGACAACGGCATCAGGTGCAAAGACAAAGTGTCTTACTGCTGTGGTGTGCAAAAGATGGAGGAGAGACAGCTAACCTGCCAGGGCTACCAGCTGCCCACTATGGTAGTGACTGAGTGTGGCTGCCAAAAATGCGTAGATACCAAGGCCATTGTGCACGGTAGGGCCATTGCCGCAGACAATGGTGAGCCGATGAGATTTGGCCACATCTTCATGAATGGGGTCAGAATCAGCCGTACAGGCTACAAAGGCACCTTCTCCATCCAGGTTCCTCCAGACACCCAAAGACTTGTTCTGACATTTGTGGACAACATGCAGAAATTCATCAACACCACAAAAGTACTCCCGTTTAATAACAAAGGAGGTGCTGTTTACCACGAGATAAAACTTCTAAGAAAGAAAAGCCCTGTGACCATTAGCTCGACAGAAACCAACACATTGGAGCTTGGAGAGGTGGAGGGTCAGGAGGCGATGGTTCAGATCCAGATTCCTCCCAATTCCTTCTACACTGAGCGAGGGGAGGTCTTCACGGGTAAAGTCAATGCCAGTGTGACCTTCCTTGACCCCAGAGATGTCTCCACAGCTGCTGCAGCTCAAAGTGATCTCAACTTTGTTGGGGATGAAGGTGATACCCTGCCCCTGAGAACATATGGGATGTTCTCAGTTGACTTTAGGGGTGAGGAAAACAATGAGCCCCTGAATGCAGGTGAAGTGAAGGTGTTCTTAGATTCAGCACAGGTGAAAATGTCTGAACACCTTGATAACATGAAGCTGTGGTCACTGAACCCTGACACAGGCCTATGGGAGGAGGAAGGAAGTCTGCAAGTGGAGAAGAAAAAAAGAGGAAAAAGAGAAGAGCGAACCTTTCTGATTGGTAACATGGAGATCAGAGAAAGACGTCTCTTCAACCTTGATGTCCCAGAGAACCGCAGGTGCTATGTAAAAGTTAGAGCCTTCCGTAGTGAACGCTTCATGCCCAGTGAGCAAGTGGAGGGAGTTGTGGTCAGTCTTATAAACATGGAGCCTACAGCCGGTTACTCAACCAACCCTCGTGCCTGGGGTCGTTTTGATAGTGTTGTCACTGGTCCGAATGGTGCCTGTCTTCCTGCCTTCTGTGATGAACAAAAAGCTGATGCTTACTCTGCCTACGTCATGGCCAACCTCGGTGGAGAGGAGCTGGAGGCTGTTCCCTCTGCTCCCAAACTCAACCCTAACCTTATTGGAGTGCCTCAACCTTTCTTGGGTAAGCTGAACTACAGGCGGACTGACCATGAGGACCCCAGAGTGAAAAAGACAGCGTTCAGTATTAATGTGGCAAAACCGGGTACTAACACAGCTGAGGAAGGCAACGGACCAGTGTACTCATTTGAGAACCTAAAAGAATGCGAGGAGGCCCCATTCAGCGCTGCACACTTTCGCTTTTCAAGAGTAGAAGGAGACCGTTATGACTATAACACAGTGCCATTTAATGAAGATGACCCCATGAGCTGGACAGAAGATTACCTAAGCTGGTGGCCAAAACCCATGGAATATCGGGCCTGTTACATTAAAGTCAAAATCAACAGCCCACATGAGATAAACGTGCGATCACGCAACATGGGTGGCACCCACCCAAAGACAGTTGGCCAGCTGTATGGCCTCAGAGACACCCGTAGCATCCGTGACATGGACCAGACAGCTATTTCCGCAGTCTGTGTGGAGTTCAAGTGCAGTGGGATGTTGTACGATCAGGAACGTGTCGATCGTACCCTGGTGAAAGTGATTCCACAAGGAAGCTGTAGGAGGGACCACGTCAATTCAATGCTTCAAGAATATCTGGTCAACCACCTGCCCCTAGCTGTTAACAACGACACCAATGAGTTCACCATGCTAGCACCCCTTGACCCTCTGGGCCATAACTACGGAATTTATACTGTGACTGACCAGGATCCACGCACAGCCAAAGAGATTGCACTTGGACGCTGTTTTGATGGCACCTCTGACGGTACATCTCGTGTCATGAAGAGTAATGACGGTGTTGCACTGACGTTCACCTGTGGAGATCGTGAGGTGACACGTCAGAGTGTTTTCCAGGCCCTTCAGAATACTCAAGGTCAAGCAGTGACCAGCGTGGTGAGAGGAGAGAGCAGACAGAACAGACGGCGACAG
This sequence comes from Thalassoma bifasciatum, assembly GCA_008086565.1. NCBI lineage: Eukaryota > Metazoa > Chordata > Actinopteri > Labriformes > Labridae > Thalassoma > Thalassoma bifasciatum. The sequence continues at coordinate 1,878,951 of RPOG01000009.1, forward strand.
AGGGAAAACGCACCTCGTAACAGCCGAAGACGTAGCACCAGAAATCCACTTGGAAGACGTACAAAATCAACAAGCTAAATGTCAACACTGAGGAATGGCTCTATGTGCAGACAAATTCAACAGCTGCAAGAGAGATGACTGGATAGCAAACATTCTGTATGAATGGGTTAAAATTAACTATGTAAACAAAGCTTACCCTGTTTTTAGAGTTGCATCTGGGGCATATTGGTATTGTTACTTTTTACTACTTTTTTCATCTGTACTGTGGTAAATATTTACTTGAGACTGTAAATAGAGTATTTATTACATCTGCCAAAAAAAAGTTACTAGTGAACAGGGTGCTTTGTTGTTAGTTCTGTGACAGTGTAAGCAATAACAGAAACACATTTGTCATTTTGACCAGTGATTTATTAAATTAGATGCTTATAAAACATTGCCGATGCTGTATCCTCCACATTGTATGAATCCAATTGTCCATTTAGCAATGACACTGGTCAAGTGCTAGAAAAGAAAAGGAGAAACAAACCCTTTTCATCTGTAGCCCATATGAAGACATGGTGCGATGAAGCCAATAAGCCCCAGCTCGTCATCACACTTGATACAAGCCTGCAGAAGCAATGATTAGGAGACCAGTTGAAGCAAGTTAGTCCACTTGCCTGATCCATTATTCTCTGCATTAGTAGAAACCAAATAGGTAAATTAAACTTTTGTCATGCACAGAAAATACTTATAAGCACTCTTTGCTTCATGTTTTCAAGGATAATCCAGAGATGTATCAAGAAGAATGGCTGTTAGGTTTTTAAAGTCACATTTATTTTACTTGTCTATCCCTTTTACCTTACAATGAATGTCATGTGCTCTCTGTAAAATTACAACTTCTACTTACATGTTGCTTCAGTCTCATTTTGCCCACATTGCAACATTTTCAGAAATAAAGATGAATAATGTATTGAATAATTGTTCTCAATTTGGCAATCAAAGTTATAGATACTTCTTACCCCTCTGTTAGAAAACCATCCATAGGTAAGTTAGACCTATAATATATACATGACATTCTGGTTAGAGAATTTGCATAGAACCTTGTGTTTCTATGTCGCTACGCGCGATAACTGCAATACTGTATCTGCCATCAAACAGGAGCAACATTTCTTAAAAATGAGACCTGCAAAACTCAGACAACAGCAGTTATGATGTACTCTTCACTGAAGCTTGGGTTTCCAACAGAAACTGTGGTTATGCGCTTGAGTTGAGGCTGAATGAAAGAGAAAAGGCAATTCCATATGTATGAACATAAAGAGTTGTAACTGGATGCTCCCTGGTAAAGTCTCTCTGGTCATTGAAGCAAAATGAAGGGGGCAACACACAGTTCAGATTTTCCAGGATGGCACTGGACAGCATGAGAAGGTACAGCTGCATTTCAGAGGGGTTGAGAAGGGTAAAGGGCAGTGGTGATGCAGCCAGTGTCACATGAAGTCCTCGTAGTCTTGGGCATAGCCACCATCAAACTCTGCATAGTCAAGGTCATCTCTCATCTGTGCTTTTAAACCGCCTCCAGGTACGACTCCTTTCTTCTTTTTCTTGCCTTTGTTTTGCTGTAAAAGGATAAACAAGAGTCACTTTAGATTAGCTGACTAAACAGCAGGATGGCAAATTATGTTTGAATCTGTGTAACTTTTTCAAAAATAGACTCATCTTGCACACTGAAAATTTACAAGTTACTAAAATTATTCATAATTCAAGTGAAAGACAAGTGAAATTAATTTTCACAATCTTAATAGATTAGCCACCGTCAATTTCTACTATGAGCACACATCTTGTGACAAGGCTGGGTGAACAGCACCCCCTTCTGAGTATTCGCTTTCACGCAAGATATGAGTTTATCATGCAGTTACTCACTTTTTCTTGTTTCTGTTTTTCACTAAGTAGGACTGACAAGGAATTACTGACTTTCTTCAAGTCTTCTACTTCCACTGTAAAAGGAGAGAGAGAAATGTGTTAATGCAGAAGGCCAGTTTTGACTTCAAATACTGATAAAGTGAATAAAAGAAAGATTCAGGGCTTACATGAAATACAGAGTTCCCGAAACAATGAATCCAAGAAACTTGAATAATGCACAGATTTTTCAAACTGGGTTATCTTTTCTTTCAGCAATTTTTCGAACTCTGTGAAGTCTTCTTTGGAAGAGGGACACATGGCATCAATCCCAGTGACACTGCTGTTTGAAGTGCTACTGACACCTGAAAAGACAAACAAGAAACCTTAATAAGTCTTAGAACATACTGTAAACAAACAAGGGTGTGTTCACACTAATAATCCAGCTGAAGACTGTAAAGTGGGTTGTCCACAAAGGGAATGTTGACAAGATCAATTCGCAGCTGCAGAACATCTTCCACAGCACATATAGTGGACAAAAGTTGAAAGAAAAAAGGGATAAAAGAAAAAAAATAAATTACCAAATTAAAGTGGTATTATTTGATATTCCTGTGGTATGAGAAAGTTAAAGACTTGCAAGAATTTTTTTTTTAATTCAAATGCAGTAGTCGTTTCACAGATTGAGTCAAACTACTCGTGCTAAGATGAAAGAGTAAGTGAAAATATATTTTTGTAAAACTCAGGTTAATGTACACTGCCTGGCCAAAAAAGGTCACACACTCTTACGTTTCGTTGGACCACCTTTAACTTTGATTACAGCACACACAAACTATATGTGCAAATTAGTTCAAATGTATCGTGCCTTTCAGTAAGTGAGCGCTATCAAGAAATGACTTGAGCTATCCAAGAGTAAATGGAACAATCATAAATATCAAAAGTGCACCCTCTTTTATGAAACTGCAAAATAGCAATGCATCATCATTGAGAGTAGTGTGTATTTTACAAACATGACATTTGCAATTGAAAGATAAACATAGCTTCTTTCACTATTCTTGTCTCACCAAAAGCATCGTTTGCTAGCTCCAAGTCAGAATCTTCCTGCAATTTCTTCACTCTTAACTTCTCCGCAAGTTGTTCATCGGGTGATAGATTTTCTTGCTGTGGTGAAAGTTAAGAAAGGACAAATACATCATTGTTGATAAAAGAAGAAAAAAAGAAAACATGTCACAAAAAGTATTTTTTTTCAAACCTTATTCATCTGGGACACTCACTTTATTTTGCAACTCTTTCTCCCTCTGCTCCTGCTGTTTTTTCTTTAGCCGGTTTTCCTTCTCTTTGATCTTCTCGCTCAACTTTTTCTTCTCAGAAACCTTTGTCTCTAAAAAAATTTTAACAATTGAATAATTAGATGTTAAAAAAGGCTGATTACTGAGTAGCTCATTAACAAACACAATGCATTAAATAATGATCATAAATGACATAAAATACAAACCTGTTTTTGTCACCTCTCCTTTTTTTGACTCATCTTCCTCCTCATCATCCCAGTTGTCCTGTGGGGAAAGAAATTTACTTTACCATGGGAGTTGTGCAAGAAAACAAAAGCATGAAGAAATAAAGGCAATTAGATATTTACAAGGTATTAGTATTGGGATGTACATTTTAAACATAACTTACAGACAGTAACACTCCTCATTCAACCAATTTTAGCACTTCAAATATAAATCTGTGATGCATGAATGAAAGACTATGAAAGATTTTTATCTTAAATCAACTCAGTGCACTGTCACTCTGGCTATCTGACACTGCTCAGGCACAGTGCACTTCCTTGGCTTTGACACACTTTGAAGAAGTGTGCTTCAGCCGGATTAACTTCGTGCACAAGCATGTGAACACAATAAGGAAATGATGTTTAATCCATGATGTATAATCACTGCGACCTCTTCTCTCGATAAATATCTCAAAAAAATAGTGGATTGTTAGCGCTGTGTTAGACCAAAACAACTTAAAAAAGCCAAAAAGTAACTTAAATTTTTGTCATGTTCTTTGTGTTCTTCATTGTGCTGACTCTGATGAGACTGCGCTTCTTGTAAACAGACGCTTTATGGTGATGTAGGCAGGCCACGTGTGTAGGCAATCATGTTTAAATCTGTTTTATATTGGAATAGTGTGACTACAGGGGGATGGTGCTGTGGGGGGCCAATCTTGAATATGGCACTGTTCAAGTGACCAGGCTAAACCCTAGACTGTATGATGGACGGGCTTAGTCTCTGCAACATCACCTGTCTGATTTTGAAGCCCAGTTTTGAGGGGGCAATGCTGGAAACAGGACGGGTGATGAGCGCAAACTCACGGTTCCTGGTCAGTCACGTGATCTGAGCTGTGCCTCTGATTGGGCTAGCTCGCAATCTCAGTATCTTCTAAACTGCTGGGTCAAAAAAAATACTTCACCCCCCCCATAAAGTGTGTGCTGTTAGCAAACTTAACGGACTTGCACTACTTCCAGAGCCAGCTCCAAGTGGAGACTCAATGAACAGCAGATTTCTTCTCTGCATTGTCTCATATTTTCAGCCTGGAGGTTGCCACTTGGATAGAATGCATACAAACTGCAGACAACAGGGACACAAGTTTTAAAGCTCAGTGTGTCCAAGTTCATCCTGAACTATAAAGAAACTCACTACATCTAGTCAACATCCTTAATGATTTAATCAAGATCTGGCAGTAATTTACAATGTTATTGATCAACAATTTGCAAACAAAAACTTTTTTTTTGTTGGACACAAATATAAAGGGTAAGGCCATGTAACTAAAAGTGAGAGGAACCATTACTGAAGAGGGCCCATAGTTTGCTGAATGAATATGGATATTGCTATGAGAACACAAACTTAATGTTGAGATTTTGATTTTCACCCATCAATTTCACACACAACACCTTGATCAAGCAGTTACTACAGGAAATTGTGAAAAAAAGTTCAATCATATCACTCACACTTAACAAAAAAATACGTTTATGGCATCACTAAAATGTAATAACATGCACACAGTTATTGATTTTCTTTTTGACGACTCCTTTGCTACTCATAATTAATCACTAGCTTCTCAAATACTACGCAAAGCTTACATTAAGATGTCACGTTGTGCAAGTGGAGATACTACATATAACTTTTCCCAGCCAGCAGCAAAAACAGTAAATGCTTTGGTTAGCAATCTCCCAATTCTATCAATCTAGTATTAAAATAGATGTTATGTGTGTCGGCTGCAAACATGTTTTCCGTGCTTGCTCACACAGTGTGTGTATGTGTGTGTAGTATGAAGGACGTGATGCCACCAGCTTCTTTGGTTGGGCACCATATGTGACAGAAAACGAAACAATCGAAGAGGCCTCTGCTAGAACTTTCCCTGGGTCAATTATTTGAGGTTTCTGGAGAGTATTATGTCAATATGCGGGCAACAACACTCTGTGCTGAAGTGTCAACCGAGCAACAGTTCACTACTACACGCCTGTTGTACGTTCGGAAAGTTCTAGGCCTCTGTCTTGACTAGAGTTGAGTCATCAACCCAGATGATGATTTCAACTGATTGTGGCTAAAGTTGGTGAGCAAGCTAACGCCACCTCATGTTGAGCGAAACTCAAGCTGGAGGGATTCAAGGCAGGACACAAATACAAATCTCTTTGAACCAGTTATTATAGCCATAACTAAATGTGAGAGAACGAATCCTTTTCACAAAGAGCACATGACAAGTTAAGTTCGAGACACCGTTGTCGACGTTACCTCACACCGACACTCATGGCCCGGTTAGCTCAGAGCTACATTATCCTACTTATCCCTTCTGTTCACGAACCGTGTCGCTAATAACCAGTGACAGATAAGAAAAAGCCATTTGAAATAATTTTCAAGACAGGTGCCATGCTGGTGTCCACTGTGTCAACGGCGCTTTTTGATTTGAATCAAGAGCCGCAATGTAGCCAACCGTTAGCTCATCCAGAGTTAGAGCAGACGGAGCCACATGAGTTAGCGTCAGTTAGCACCAGGCTAACACGGGCTCCGGGGCTTGACAGGCAGCCAGAGACAGCGGCGAAGCATGGCATCAAAGCGGGGACGACAATACTTAGGTTCGGCGTTAGCCTGTCACCAACTGGGCCGGCTGACAGCTGGTACAAAGTTTACATCACATACGTTTGGTGGCCTCAATCCTAAGTCATACAGTTAATTTACCTTAACGTCTTCCTCTTCGTCTTCGCCTTCCCATTTGTCCATCGCTGCTGCCGCCTTTTTAATCGGCTCCTCCGGCTCGAAGTTCTCAGAGTCTGTAAAAGGGACAACATGAATTTCGTTAAACCAATCCACATCTACCGGCGAGTTAGGCAATAATCTGCTGATGGGTTTTTAAAAATCAAAGATTGTGGGAGCGGATGGTGTACAGACAGCTCTCCTTCCCAACTTAATTTCTCACCCCAGTCCGCCATGTTGGCTGTGTTGGTTGTGTTTGACAGGCTCAGTCTCGTAAAGAAGTCAGAGCTGCTGCTGCTCGTTGGCTGCGTTTGGAAACAGCTCCCACCTTCTGGACGTCACTCCGTGGGCTTATCTAGTGTAATAATAACTACAGCAGGACTTCAGGCAACACCAGTGGGACAATCAATGATATTTCTTAGAGTTAAATTTAAAACAAAATGATTAAATGAAAGAGGTAAATAATTTTAGAGGAATGAAAACCCTGAGACTGCTGCATGTTTCTACTCTCCCCATGTAATGAAAATTTTTGAGTAGGAATGAAAAATCATTGTTTGAAGTTGAAAAAAGACTTGTCAAATTGCATATGCAAGGCAACAACTTGACTAATACCAAAGCATTTTTGTGCCATAAGGTCATTTTGTGTATCATGTTACTTGTTGCACAAAATGTCTTTCTATGAAAACAGTATTGTCCCACATCTTTTTCAAGCACATAAGAATGTATAGGCCAGGCCTAAAATGAGTATTACTCTGGAGCATGTTTTTCTCTGTATTATTAATGTTTCAACTTAAGTTAATGTAAATACAGTACAGTGATTTGCAGAAACAAACAAACTCTGAAGCGGATGCCTACTTACCTACAGTTGTGCCTAATTTTCTGATTTTTTTTTTTTTTTTTTTTTTTTTTTTTTTTTTTTTTTTTTTTCCTTTTCTCAAGATTATGAATGATAACACAAACACCAAAATTGAACAGGGTCATTTTTGAAGTTTCTGTTGTCATTATGATTTTAAAAAATGTTAACTATTTTTTTTTTCAATAAATGTCTTCACCCAACCACCTACCATGAGTGATTGAAAGGATTTTGTGTTACCATTCATATTTTCTGAGAAAAGGCCAAGAAGTTTGAAATTCTGCTGGGGGTTGTAAACTTTTGGGCACAACTATAGATAACTGTTTCTGCTCTAAAAGGCAGTGGGTAAATGTAGTAGGCTATTTTGGTCTGGTCTGGGTTCAATAAAGAAAAATGACAAATCTTTTGTGTTTGACCTTGAAAAATTCAAGTTATCTTTTTTGTTGAAAATATCTTCATGAGGCTGGGTGGATGGAGAAATCTTTCCATTTGTTTTCTATTTTTCCCTACTAGCTGCAAGTTGGTGTTTGTACTCTCGTGGCGGTAACTGTGCAGTCACATGATCTTGGCCCTCAGTTAAGATGTGCCAGCTCAGATAGTTTTATGATGCTACATTTTATTTGAACTAGATTTATATTCCAGATCGTGTGTGTGGAGAATAATTCTCAGTTCAGTCATTTTATAAAATGAATTATTAGACCTTTCAAGCAACCCCATTTGAATTCCAGGTGACCCGACATGGGGTCCCTAACCCCAAGGTTGAAAAACACTGCTTTAAGGAATGCACTAGAATGACATTTAAAAAGTGTGAATAAAGTATTACAGTGCTGCAGTGAGCAGAACATGGGTTAAAGGTGCACAGCAGAAGACACATTAGTTCTGTCAAAAATTAAATTACTGTAGTTAATCACAGCAAAGCTATGTGTCTACTAAGAGTTTTCAAACCATTTTTTAATTCCTGGAAATTTTTCACATGTAAGTACAAAGAAAGCTTACAGCCTGCTCCAGCACAGTTCAGATCATTTTGGGGTGCGATCTAAGGTAGTCAGTCAGATTTTCAAGCCACTTCTTTGATTTGACCCTGCTGCCTGAGCCAAAATGACCCCAGCCTGTCCTGCTCATTGTGCACACCTCTGTACATCATGGGNGTTTCAACTTAAGTTAATGTAAATACAGTACAGTGATTTGCAGAAACAAACAAACTCTGAAGCCGATGCCTACTTACCTACAGTTGTGCCTAATTTTCTGATTTTTTTTTTTTTTTTTTGCCTTTTCTCAAGATTATGAATGATAACACAAAAACCAAAATTGAACAGGGTCATTTTTGAAGTTTCTGTTGTCATTATGATTTTAAAAAATGTTAACTATTTTTTTTTTCAATAAATGTCTTCACCCAACCACTTACCATGAGTGATTGAAAGGATTTTGTGTTACCATTCATATTTTCTGAGAAAAGGCCAAGAAGTTAGAAATTCTGCTGGGGGTTGTAAACTTTTGGGCACAACTATAGATTACTGTTTCTGCTCTAAAAGGCAGTAGGAAAATGTAGTAGACTATTTTGGTCTGGTCTGGGTTCAATAAAGAAAAATGACAAATCTTTTGTGTTTGACCTTGAAAAATTCAAGTTATCTTTTTTGTTGAAAATATCTTCATGAGGCTGGGTGGATGGAGAAATCTTTCCATTTGTTTTCTATTTTTCCCTACTAGCTGCAAGTTGGTGTTTGTACTCTCATGGCGGTAACTGTGCAGTCACATGATCTTGGCCCTCAGTTAAGATGTGCCAGCTCAGATAGTTTTATGATGCTACATTTTATTTGAACTAGATTTATATTCCAGATCGTGTGTGTGGAGAATAATTCTCAGTTCAGTCATTTTATAAAATGAATTATTAGACCTTTCAAGCAACCCCATTTGAATTCCATGTGACCCGACATGGGGTCCCTAACCCCAAGGTTGAAAAACACTGCTTTAAGGAATGCACTAGAATGACATTTAAAAAGTGTGAATAGAGTATTACAGTGCTGCAGTGAGCAGAACATGGGTTAAAGGTGCACAGCAGAAGACACATTAGTTCTGTCAAAAATTAAATTACTGTAGTTAATCACAGCAAAGCTATGTGTCTACTAAGAGTTTTCAAACCATTTTTTAATTCCTGGAAATTTTTCACATGTAAGTACAAAGAAAGCTTACAGCCTGCTCCAGCACAGTTCAGATCATTTTGGGGTGCGATCTAAGGTAGTCAGTCAGATTTTCAAGCCACTTCTTTGATTTGACCCTGCTGCCTGAGCCAAAATGACCCCAGCCTGTCCTGCTCATTGTGCACACCTCTGTACATCATGGGCGCAACCACAAGAAAACTGAGAGCTTTGTTTGAGCCTTTGATAGTTTTAGCTCAACTGCTGTAGGAATGTTCAGTTAAAATGATAAAGTAACAATAGAAATAAATAATAATAATAAAAAAACAATCAGCTGCAGAGTGATTTCAATTTAGCAACATGATTATATTTATTATACTCAAAAATGTGCACGACAATACAAAACTCACTGCAAAAATAGGCTGCAGATGACCACTAGTAATACAATCAGGTCTTTATGAGCTGTTAATACCTTTTATGTGACCACTGAAACTCAGAGCATAAATATAAATTTAGCAAACACAGCATTTTTTTTGACAAAAATATCTATCATTTCAAGAAAATATATAACTTTGAATACAAATGTATAACTTTGTAGTTTTTTTACACAACTTTATTTCTTCTCATAAAAGCTGTATAGTGATGGTGTTTAAATTATTCAAGTGTTTTGGTTGCTTATCTGGGTATGGCTTCACATCCCTGAGAAGGATACAAGGGAAGAGGACAAGTTCATACAGTTTGGAGACAAACAGAGAGCAGGAGAGAGAGGATGGGTCTATGTGTGATTTGTTGTGTGTTTCATTTTGCTTCTTCAGTGCTGAATGTTGATCCTTAAAAGTGATGGCTGCACAAATTAAATTATAACCTTATTTAACACAGTGTATAGACATCAGGAAGTGCTTTTTGTATTGCACAGATAAATGTTAGCTTAGTTATTTCGATAAAGGGGTGCCTCCTGATCCAGCAGGGGTGAGTGGGGTCATGTTGACTCGCAGATCAGGGCAGGGCAGTGCAGGACGATCAGCAGCATCAGCAGTCCCAGTAAGAGACACAGAGGACTGTGGTTTAGAGCCAAACCTCGTGACTTCCCTACAGAATTACAGTAAAATGATTACAGATGTGGAGCCATGCAAAACATGATCCCTGTGAAAAATTATTACAACAACACAAAACTGTGTAACGCTTTCTGATTCTGATCTCCTAACTGTTTGTTTCTGCCACACAGCTGCTATTATCAAGGAAGACATGAAGATCTCTTAAAAGAGAAACACAATCATGCTTAGCTTGAGTATTCAAAAACAGCTGCAAATTAAAATCCCTCAAAGCTCAGGATACACCAGGCTTATTTCATCAGACACATGTATCAGTATGTGACGCAATTAAATCCACAATTCCCCAAATTTCACAACCCTAAATACTTTTCCTTAAGTTTTGTGTACATAAATGAACTCAACCTTAAACTGAAGAAGTGAGTTCTACTTTGTGTTTGAGGGAGGTGATCATATCTCACTGCACAAACTGTTTCTGTAAAATTTAGATTCAAGTGCCTAAAATTAAGACTTTCAACAAAATTTTGTATAGTCATTTTTTCTCCTTTTTCTCCTACCTTATCATTTCACTCTACAGGTGCACATGATGTGTCACCAGCATAATTTAAGGTGCTACAATTATCCATGAACATTTAAAGATGTTTGTCTGCACTCAGAATTAGCTTTTCAATTGCATAACTTTAAATGACCTTATAGGTACTGGATGATTACAACACATTTAAATAAAAGGAAACCATAATATCAAATTTTTAGAAATCAGTCCTAATAAGCTCACAATACATTTAAATCTGGGTTTGTTGAGAAAAACTTGGCCAGTTTTGCAACTGTTCCTGTATATTACTGATTATTCATATCTGGTTCATAGTATACTCAAAACCACAATTCTTTTTTATTTTTGTAAACGTATGTGTATAAATACACATTGACATGTATGCATAGATCAAAGTAAATATGTGTTGCATGTATGTGTACATAATTTCATATGTATATGTGCGTATGAATACATACTGTTGAAAGTTGTACACTGACAAACTTCTGAAATACCTGCTACTCCATGTTGTACTGCATATACTTTTGTCATCAGTGCATATTTGCAACTAAATTTTGTTTTTCAGTGATTGTGCAATGACAGTAAAGTTAAAATAAATCTTAACTGATTCCTTTTTCTTAAGTAATGCCCCATTGTAAACTCAGAGGTGTCTCATAGGCAGTGACTCAGCACACCTACGCGTGTGATGAAATTACTCAAGCTCCTACAGCAATCACTATGCTGCAGTTTGGTTCAGTTTGATTATGCTAAACTATATTTATCTTTTGTTTTGTTTGCATCCTACAACATATACACACACCTCTTTCATCCATCAAGGATTCCCACACCTTAAAATGAAAAAAATGTGATTTGGTTTAAAATAAGCAATGGTGTTGTCTCCCTTTTATGTCATGACCTGGTGAGCCTGTCAAAAATTTCAGTGGCTCACCTCTGAAGTCCACGGGTCGTGCCTCCCAAGGTGTCAGCACCAGATCGAGAGCTGTCCTCTCGACTTCTGACATTTTAGACAGTTGCTCATTCGTGACTGAAGCCGCCTGCTCATAAAAGAACATGCTAATATGTTTCTGGTCAAACACCACCTTCAAGAAACAAAACAGGCAGGAAGAGAGAGATGGGAAGAGATGAATGAAATGATTATCATTGAAAATTTTAATTATTGAGCTAATTTTGTTTTTTTAATGATTAACTTACAGTAAACTTATCAGCTGGTATCATTGAGATTGCTGCAGGTATGATGCCTTCAATTTGCTCTTTCACCAATGCTGACATGTCCATGTCTGGGAGACCCGCTATAAAATGTTTAAGATGACAGTAAAAGAGTGAAGTGGCAAAAATGCTTCAATTAATCCAAAAAATCAGGGAGTTGATTTGGAGTGTCAAAAAGCAATATATCAATGAATGAATTGGAAGCACATCGTATTTTACAGATCTTTACCAGAGATATTTGTGCTGGACCGACATAAAAAATCAACTCTTTTTTGTACAACTTTTGACAATGATGCAACAAGCTATAGAAATAACAATATCTTTATGCTTTATTTGAAATAATATAAACTGATACCTGCAAAAACTCCTATCTCAAGGAACACATCAGTTCCCCATGAACTTATGGGTCCAAAAGCGAGGCTGTGACTCAGCAGCCCGACAAACGCCAGCAGCTGCTCCTCAGAGCAGGATAACCTCAGCTGACCCAGCCAGAGCACCGCTTTACTGCAGCCAGCAGGGTGAGCCAGAGCAACAGGCAGAAAGGAGGTGAACTTATTATCACAGTCCAAAGTCAAACAATCAGAGACAGAACGTGCGTATGAAAGAGATCTGCTCACCTGAACTCTACAGCATTGAACAAATGGATCTCTATGACTTTAGCTCCGCAGATAATGTGTCCCATAGCCACCAGTGTACTGGAGACGAGCTGACTGGGACTTTGTTTTGTGGAGTTCAATATGACGGTGAACAGTACAGCCAGCTGGGACAGAAACAAGAGTTGAGATCCAGATGAGATTTTGTCATACACCAATTACTCACAACTGTGTGTGTTGCCTGGTCATAGAGTCTAATACAGCAGCCTTGCAAAACTGCTTCTCTCAGGGTGGTTTTATTATTTATTGAGAGGTTGACTAAGCTTTCTGTTCTTGTTTCAATTCCTTTAAATCACATTTAGTAATCCTGAGGTGTGTTTCTAACATTAAGTTTTTGCCCAAACCAGGATGAACAAAGGATAATTGAAGAGTTGTTTTTTTTTCCAAATCTTGGCCTACATATAACCCATGAAAAATGAGTGTTACCAATCAATGGTACGCCTTCATCACTTGCCAGTAAAAATAAAGAAATAAGGGTGTTGCCCCAAAATGCTGTGGTGTAAACAAAATTTTTTATGGTTTTAATCAAAGGCGCTACCTGTGCTTTGTTCCAGGTACTAACAGCGCCCAAAGCAGCAATGGCTCTTTGCTCAGTCAGTCTGAGGCTGCTCAGCTCCTCCATGGAAAACTCTGACGATATCCCGCCCAGCTGAGCAATTAAAGACTGGGAGAAGGAGGATACTGGGCCATATACCTGTGCACAAACACACACATGTTGCATCAAGTGAGTAAACCAGAAGCATGTGGAGATAGGGCAGAAAATAAAAATTGATGACATGACCAAAAATAAAGACTGTTCACTCCATTGAGGTGTGTGCCTGGGAATAACTGGGATATAGTGAATCTCACCTTTTTGACTCTCTGGAGGACCTGGCTGCGCTGGTAGGATGCTAGAAATGGGTCCTGACCCATCAGCTCCAGACAGTTGAAGAAGTCTGATGTTGACATGTTGTTTAGACTGCTGGAGGTCCAGACAGAAGGAGCTGTTGTGCGCAGGATCTCACAGGTGGGAATCATAGGAGCCGCTGGAAAAGGATGTAGACACAAATATATAAACATGAGATGCTGTAAACTAAGCAACCAAGGATATTACTAACTAAAAGTCCCCTCACAGACACAATTGGATGATTTAGCATGTATTTTTTTAATGCTGTTGTCTCTCAAAAGTACCTTGAGGGTCTGAGATTTTTTAAACTAAAATGTTGCTCACGTGACGAAGGATTTATTTTGAGAAAGCCCAGGAAAAATTGGAGAACAAACTGCTGCCTCTCAAAAACTATCCTCTTCTCGTTCTCATCCAAGCAGTGGAGGCCCACATAGCTACGTTCCCATCGCCGCTGGCTCATGAACAGCTTCTCGATACCACCAACAGTCATGAGTGCCTGAAGGAATAAACGCACAGACACACAGACACACAGACACTAATGGTTTGCTGAAGAATGGGAACTTCACCACCTGATCCTGACACCTGCTGGAGATGTGACACCTGAGGGTTTATTTACAGTCTTTGTTGGCCTAACCTGCCATGGGATCAAGTGGCAATCCAAACACCTCAGTGAGGAATTCTGGACATCAGATGAATCTTTGAGAATACAGCAGTGAACTCACCAGAGGAATCTCCTGCAGTTTCGCCTCAGGCAGGAAGAAGAGGAAGCGGTCCACCTGACTAACTGTGGTCTTATTCCAGTTTTTCATTGGTCTGTGAGCACATAAAAGGAAAGGTGTCATGCTCTTCCCAAAGTTTTAAGGATCCTTTCTTGTACAATTTTGATTTCAATTTGATGGTTTACCACACGCTATAAATAAATGAATGAGTAAAATTCCTGAAAAATAGATTAAGTGTTTTCAAAAAATGGTCAAATACTGTAAATTTAAAATCCCAAAGCCCTTTGAATCCAATATCCTTAGTTTGTGCTTAATTTTACAAGAAAAATACTATGTGGGGAATAATTTGTTTTAATTGAAGTATACAGGGTTATGAAAAGGCCAATATAAAAAGAACGCAATCTTAGAATGTTTTTTTCAACATTTTTTCGTCATTGCAAAGTTTAAAGCTTCAGAACAGTTTTTGGAAGAGCTTCGACCTTCCTGCCTCCAACATTTAAAACTTTAAAATTTGATGTTTGTTACCCAAAGGCTGCAGGATCTTGTAGGATACGAGCCACAATGTCCATTTTACTTCTGCTGTAGCAGAGCCCCTGGAGGTAATCAAGACTCTCTGTGAAGAAGTTGCGGTCCAGCTGAATAAAAATTTCATCTGCTACAAACGGAGCCATAATGCCCAGAGAATGAAACTCCTCCTCAGTGAACACCCCAGAGTACATGCCATGCAAAGAGATAGTCTACAAAATAACAAAAAATGAGTCAGTATGCAATTGTGACAACACATTAACATTTTTATCAAATTTCCACTGACCATCCTTTGGACCATTTTGTCAACCAACAGTGCTTGTTTGATCCTCGAAAGCCGAAGGAAGTGCAGAGGGTCCTTAATAATCATCATCCTCAGGGTATGCATCATATCTGTTGGAAACTTCTTGATGGTGCTCACCCTTTAAGGAATAAACACACCTGTTGGGAGGGACTTGACAAAAAAATCTTCCTGCACTTCTAACACTGAGCTGCCTGTGAACGTAAAGCAATCAATCTCTTTTTTTCTAGTTTCTAATATCCAATTTTCATCTTTTGATAATGAGATAATAATTTTGTTGCAATTATTTTAATATATTCAACAATGTAGATGATTTAAGCAGCTAAAGAACTAATTAATGAGATAGGTTAAACTAAATCCTCCTCTATTCAAGAGCTAACATCTTAATAATACGGACATGAATACTTACGGCATGGAGAGGGCGATCTCAGCTCCAAGATCTCTCAGCAGCTCAGAGAAGAACCTAAACTGATACAGCTCCTCAATCACACATCTTTTCTGTCCAGATTGAATAGAAATGACAAAATAAATAAAGATAACAAAATTTATTGCAAAAATAAAGACAGTGAAGGGCATTGATTAAAAAAGTTTACCAGTGAAGTGTGAAGAAGACTGGGCTGGTGTCTGAGGAGGAGGAGAATGTTTCTCACATTTCTCTCAGGGGGGAATGAATCTGCCCGAAAATGTTTCTGTATGACCTTACAGCTCACACCCTGAGCCACTGTTCCTAAGCTCCTGATTGGAAAAAGGATAAGTGTCTTATTCATGCTGAAGTAAAAATCTAAAAGTATATATATATCTGAAGAGAGAATGAGAAATAGCAGCAGTTTCTAAAGAGCAAGGCTTAAGGACTGAGAAACTCACCAAAGGTCTTCGCTAATGACGACTGTTTCAGTCTCAAACACCTCTTGGGAAATTGCTTTGGCCTGCAGAGAAAGTGGTACAACATTGAAAAAAAAAGCATTGTTACAGCATTTGTGTAGGTTCAGGGCTGCTTTCTGGCACAGTTTTGTGTTCACAGAAAAAGGCAATCTGATATGATGAGAGGGTTTGTCTGGGTTAGTATTCACAGGTGAGTCCATTCATAGTGTCACTAATGATGACCACTTGCTTGTACCTCTTCAGTTAATAATTTAGCAGCTTATTGCGCCAGTGTCATACACACCTTATCATGCCAAACTGAGGGAAGCATTTCTAATCAGAGAAAGCACAAAGAGATCATAACCCAAACAGAAAAGACCAAGGACTAAAAACCATGAAGCCTGTTTCTATATTTGTATGTTTGTTGTCGGTATAAAATGTCAATGTTTTTTCTATTCTTAACCCATATGTGTGATGGATTCTTGGAACTGTTCATCTTCATCTGTACAAAATAATGAATACTGCATGGTTTTAAAAGCATTTTAGTTAAGTTAGCTCAATGGGCTTGGCAAATGAGCATGTCACATATTGAAAATTAAATTCTTAGGAAGTGACTTTGAGGCCTTCGGGTCTGAGGATGTGTGTTGGTACATACCTGCTGTGTGTTCCATGATTTTGTGGACACAGTGATCATTCTATTAACAAGCAGAGGGATCCTGGGCAGAACACTGAGCAGAGGTGTGGAGTAGAGCAAAGGCTCCACAGTGTCCAACCAGAACACCACCTCTTGGAAACCCTGCACAAAGAGAAGCAAGAAAACTTCAGTATAAATATGAGGTCTCTTCTTTGACTGCTTTTTACATGCTACACAGTGTTCAAAACTATGGAAAATGATACTTCACAAATTGCTTTTATGCTTGTTTATTGAATACTTTTTTGGATATGCATTTCAAGTTTCTTTCCATTTGTATATAAAAATAAATATTTAGACAAATAGAGAAGTGTTTGTGTTGTACCCAGAGCTTGGTGGAGATAGCATTAGCTTGTGGTGGGCTGAGGTTGGGTATGTACGGTGCCATGGCAGGAAGAGCTGACAGCAGCCTGTCAGAGGTGATGTTCAACAATGCTTCAGTCTTTAGACCCACAATGAGGGATCCAAGCAGCTTCAGCTGGTCTGTTGTGGTGAGCTGGTTCGAGGGGGGTAGATGTGGCAAAAATACCATAAAAACACAAGACATCTGTGAACTAGATTCACTTTGTTGTGTGTGTTGAGCGCAACTTACTGCATTACTTGTTGACAGCTTATCTATGATAATGGAAGCCTGAAAACATAAAGAAAAACAGAAAATAATTGATATTACCTCATACTCACACTATATCCAAGTGGTAATTTTGAATTACAAAACCCCTGATGCTGAATTACAAATTACATTCACTTTTAGGCAAAGTTCCACTATCTTTTACAACACTCTTAATGATGGGCCTGCCAAACTCTTTAGAAAGATATACATCCTAAGGTGCACAGAGACAGATAAAAGGCAACAGCTGTGTGGCTGACATGAAAGTAAAAGGTCTCAGCTCAGATGATAGCTGAGGGTAAAGTTAAGCTCAGGTCTTTACCTCATGAGCTATCTCACTTCAGGGATCAGTGTGCTGAAGACTGACTTGCCTGTCAGCTGTTCTTCAGGGCTACAAGCCCAACCAGCTGCCACAATAACCAACCATGTGTAACAAACAGATTCTAGTGAAAGGTACTTCTACACCTCTTACTCAGTGACACCTGAAGTTTAGTTTACGCTAAAAGATCAGCTCACAAGTAAACAAATTGTTTGTGTTGACTGGAAATTCAAGTTATAAATGATGTTTTCTGAAACGGAAAATGTATATTGAAGGTTTACTAAACTCCTCTACCTGTGCAGGACTGAATGGAATAGAGCTGAGGGCTGGTAGAACAGGCTGCAGCTGAGACGGTGTGAGACTCTGCAGAAAGGGCACACCAAGCGAGGGCAGAAGATGGGCGAGCTCTGCCAGTCGAGCAGAACTGAGCGAAGACGGGACCTTCAGTTCTGAGCTGTTCAGTAACAAGCTAAAGACCTGAATGGGGGATTCACAACATACACAGAGACAGCACTTCTATTAAAATCCCCCTTTTGTTTGAAGTGCTGAGTGAAAATATAAAGGGGAAACACATAGAAAACCACAAATTAACATATTAACATGTGCCTACCAGCTGGCTGGGCATGCTCATTCCCTCTCGGGTGCAGTTCAAAATGATGTCTTGGACGACTCTGAAGACCTCAGTGTCTTTGTACTTAAGGAGGTCCTCTGGGTCTGCCTGGCACGAGAGATAACCTAACCTGCAGTTACAAACAACATTTTAATCTCACCAGGAAGCAGACGATGAGCAGAGAGATACAGTATATAATTTTGTGGAAAGAAATGTCTTATAGAATTAATGTTTAAAGGTAAGCCCAAACAGAATTGCATCACAATACAAACATAAATGTGAAACCACACAAATTGAGCCAGTGTTTTATGAATGGTTTACACAGACAGAGAGGGTTGACAGTCATTCCCCACCTGGTGAAATCCTGAGCAGTCAGGTTCCTGTAGTTGCTGATGAGGCTGTGAGAAATGAAATTCTGCTTTGAAGGAGTGAGGGTGTTACTCTGAAGCACCTCCAGGCCATCCAACATCTACATACACAAAATGTTACAATCAGTTACACTTAATCCAATTTCAAAGTTTTTCTCATGATTTTAGATGTTTTAAGCAAAGATCACAAATTGTGAGAAATAAATAATGAAGCTGTCTTTCCATCCAAAACATAAACTTGAACACAGAAAAGTTTGACCACATAAAAAAGCACCTTCTTTACCTAATTCAAGCAAAAAAACACTATATATTTCTAAATCTGTAATGAAGGAGGCAGATAAGTGAATTTCTTACAATTTGTTTCACAATTCATGGTGGAGAGTTAATAGCTCAGGTGGCTTTATCTTATGACCACTCATAATTCATGAGTTCCTGTCTTTACTTATTGATGCTAGCTAGCAGCATATGACACAGGATGGTGGTGACAGGGAGAGAAGAGGCCGTCTGCTTTTTAACCAGTGTGTGACAGGTAGCTCTGCTGCACCCCGAGGCTGACCGTACTGAAAGACGCTTCACTTCTCAGGTTTCCCAGCCAGGTGTCAGAGCTCAGAGAGCTGTTACCTGAGCAGGTGAGAGGTGTTGGAAGTTGTGGAAGGGGAGGTAGGCGATCAGGTTTCCAGTGTCCCTGATGAGTGACTGTTGACCTCTGCTGATGTCGGAGGGGGACAGAACTTTGCTGTACCACAAGCCAAAAGCTCGTCTCTGCTCCGGAGTCATGTGCTCCAAGTTCCTGTTGATGGTCTCTCTTCTACAACAAAAAAAAATTGAAAACCATTTTTTAAATTAAACTTGTTATGTGAATGTGGTGTACATTTACAAAGACAAATGACAGAGCACAAGCAATCTTTAGTATAAAAACTGGGCACAAGGGTAACTCCTCACCCAACTTTGTTTAGAGGTTATTAACATGTAATATGTGTAAAAAATATTTGAAAATGATACCACTTTCTTCTGACAGAGAAATACTGTCAGCTTTAGTATATTTCCAGTCTCAGTGTTGTCCGAAGCAAACAACCTGCTGGTTTCAGCAACATATTTATGTCTCCTGAAATAGAGTTACTAAATTTTATTTTAATCAAAAGAGGCGATTCATTCATTGGAATTAAATGGCATTTCAAAACAAGTAACAGTTTTTTTAATCTAACCTTATCTCAAGTGTAAGGTTTTTTTCTGATGAAGTGTTGCAGTGATTAAGTGATCACCATTCAGCACAGACTTTTACATTTGATATGAACAGTTTACATAAACAGATAATAAAGACAAAGTGAGGTAATCCCTGAGCTGTAGTTATGTAACACAGTCATCATTGCAGTGCAGGCAGACTTTTTGTTCTTTAATTCTGAATTTATTGACTCTTTTTTAAGCAGGTGGAAATTACCCAAACACGGTGTAAGCCCTAGGATGTAATCCAGTACGGCAAATAGTTTCCTTTACTTTCTATGTATAATGCATGCTTCTGATACCCCTGGGTGCAATGACACATCGCTTCTCACGCGTCTTACACCTGTGCTTTGTCCAGACAGGAGCACGGCAAATACAGGAAAGGAAACAGCACTCTTGTGACTTTGTGAATAAATCATGGTGTTTACTAAATGCTCAATAGACACAGCACATAAAAGAACATGCTGTTCACTTTGATTTAAACATGTATATATCTGGGATCTCTTGTGCAGTGGAATGAGTCCTTAACCCTTGCAGTAATTGACAGATGTTTTAGAAGTTCATCATACAATTAATACTCATGCTGTAAGTTCTGAAATTTGTCTCTGGTATTGCATGCATTTCTACCAGGACAGACATCTTTTGGGGGGATTTTTTTCACTTTTAATTTGGTCCTGGGTATGTAGGGACTCAGTATAGTATGTCCTACAACAGAAAACAACTGATTGAAACTTATTCAGTTCTTTATAAATTTAAGCAAAATCACAAATTAGACCACAGATATTATATATTTAAATATTTTCCATATTTAAAGGCAAATGGCTTTTTGGGGCTTGCAGAAATCAGACAATGAGTTAAAAGGCACATAAAATTGTGTTATTAGATTCATTACCACACTGTCAACATGATTGTTATAAAAATAAACCTAAGTCTGTGGATGACACAAGAGCTTACACAATGATGTTGTTCTGCAGTGGAGGCAATGCTTGGATGTCAGCAGGTGTGGCTGCAGACAGCAGTGGAGCCAGCTCAGGGAAGAGACTATCATCTTGGACCAGGTGTGTTTGGAACAGCACTGACACCATGGTGGACAGGTACTTGTCATGCAACTAGGAATCAGAAAAATAATAATGCTCTGCATAAACAAAACACAATTTTATCATGTCATGAAATCAAGTAAGTTTGGCCCAAAGAGCTAACAATGCCTTAAAGAAATAGAAAAATGTTGCTTGTAGTGATCAGTGTGGGTTTTGCAGAAATGTAAAGAAGTATTTTAATTTACCTGCAGTGTGTGCTTGTTTCTGCTGTAATACTGGAGAATCAGCCTGATGGTGGAGATGTGAGATGAGCTTTGCACAAACCTCAGTTCGCTCAGTGGTATACTGAAGTACTCCTGGACACAGAGTCAAAGAAAATTGTGAGTTTTAGTGAGAAATCAAAAATAAAGAGTTCGGAATGAAAATAAGCCAAAGTGTATACAACTGATCTATTGGCTATGTACGGCTCGGTTAGGTACAGTTGTGCTTTGAATTCAACACGACAGTGAGCATGCTTATACCGTCTTAATGATAGAGGCACTGAACTCAAGCCAGAGAAATTAAAATATTCAACACTTTAGATTGTAATAATAAGGACAACACATTAATTATTGCTGAGGTTGAAGGAAATATCACTACTTTGATAGATATTTGGTCATGAACAAATTTGCAGTATTTCCAAAGGAAGATTTGGGTGAACCAAAAAATTTCTCTTTCTCTTTCTCTTCCTGGGGTGTGAAAAATGATCTGTTTGGCAACTTGTATTTCAATCTTTCTGTTGTAGTTGTTGTGAAAAATGCTCCTTAAAACCTTAAATTTCTCTGCATGTTAACTCAAAAGGCAAAGTCAATGGATCAATTTATGTATATACAATGTGATATATATTTTTTACATATGTAAATAAATCAAGATATGCCATTTGAGGGTCATTTATGTCTACAGTTAACTTTGATCCAATAAACTGTGGGAAAGGGGAAACCCTGGTTCACTGGTGGCACAAGAGGTGTAGTCAAAAGACCAGCAAAGTCAACAGGATTCAAGCTCAAAGAAATTCAAATGTGTAAAATATTTCATTTAAAAAAAACATCCAATGTCATTTCAGGCTTGGTATGAGTATGACCTACCCTAATGACAGAGGATTCATCACTGGTCACGCCTCTTGCTGTCTGCATCAGGCTGGTTAACACTCTCTATGAAAGGGAACCACAAACACACACACATGAGCACGCACGCTTCCTACGGTTATCATCTGATCTGGGAGAGGCCACAACACTGTGATTGACAAATCAAGCATAAGCCTGTAGAGATTACAACTAGTGGAGGAGATTCATTAGGTCACTATCGATGACAAGAGTGTAACTGTACACCAGCTGTGAGTAGGCCCTTCTCTGCAGGTCAGCTTCCATATAATGACGCTATTGGTAACTGATCTAGGTGAATAATTAGGAAAATGGTAGAGTAAGTGAATTGGTCTTCCCAGAAACAGATTGAGCATTTATGAATTAAAGATGAAGGGGATTTCAGAATACTTGATGAATTTATTCAGTAGATAGATTTGCATGAAAGGGATAAAAATATTTTATTATACATCATTTATAGAACAGAATTCTAAAACATTGCAAAGTAGTGATGGAGGAATGTATCAGGGTAAATGAACTCTAAACCTCCACAATTTGTACTTTTCAATGTGTTGATTTGACGGCTTTAAATGGTCAGTAGTTTGTTAAAAGGATGTGTAATTGAAACACACAAAGCCTAGTGTAAAGGGGTTGAAGTATCTAACAGTATTGGAGGATAAATTTCCAGAGCCATCAATAGCTTTTAATCTAAGTACATCACTGAGAGGTACAGATTTTTAGCTGTGATGTTAAAGAACCCGAGACCGTACAATATATATGCTAAATCAAATGACTCACCCCAAAGCACTGCAGCAGGACTCTCTTTTTGTCAAAGTCGTTTTGCCTCTCTAGATACTGAACCACAGAAGCCAACACACTCTGTCGTATGTTCTCTGTGACATGCAGTGACGTGTTCTGGACCTCCTCCACAGCCAACAAGAACACTACAGCCGTGCTCACCGCCTGCTCCAAAACTGAGGCCACAGATGGAGCCAGCAGATCCTCCACCCTGGACCTCAGACTCTCCACCCAGCAGCGCATCATCATCTGTAGGGCCATAGTCTGACTGGCCCCCGGCTGACAAGCAGAGGTGAGGTCAACTGTGCAGCTCCAGTTGAAGCGGCTCATCAGGTCTCTGGCAAGGCAGAGGTATGGCTCAGGAGTAGAGCTGCTGCTGTTGGTTGTGTAGTTAGTGTAAGTGGTACACATACTGCTCACCCAGGCGCTGGAAGGCTCCTTGGAGAGCAAAAAGAGAAGCCCGGCATCAGGGCAGATAGAGGAGATGAAACTGGTCTGGTCATGCTCCCAGCAGAGAGTGAGCAGAACTACATCAGGAAGAGAAATGCTCCAGCTGGAGTACTGGCACTGCCTTGCAGGGTCAAATCCAGAGGGGCCTCCATCCTCGCCATCATCCTCATCAGGAGAGACCCCTGAGCGTGTAACATTGGCACAGTGCTGTATTAACCAGGTGTTGTCCGTATTGACCAGGAGGTTCTTGAGCACTATTTCATTGGAGCAGACTTTAGAGGTGAAGTTATGTGGGTCTTTCTCGGCACAAAGAGCAAGCTCAGTCATGTCAACAATTATGGGATGGGTCCACTCTGAATACTTGCACACCTAAAAAAACAGATTGTAAGTACAATAATAGATTTAAACAGTTTGGCACATTTTCTTGTTTTTGTAGCTGTTAGACAGCAAATTCAACAACAACCACAGAGCAAATACTTTTTTTTGCTGTCCTTTTACTTTTTTATTATTTTTGGTCATCTCAGTTTCTGCAGCATATTTGTTCCTGTCTACCACTATAAATTTGCTTTACAGAAAGCTAGTGATGGGTGGGTTGATCTGAAATACTGATGTATCAATATCAATGTTGGTATCAGTAGTTCTGATCAATACTTGGGTGATGACATTGATAATTAAAAAAAAAATACAATATTACTTATTTCCTAAATATTATGATGTTTATGCGATGGTTAATCTACTACTATGTGCAAGCTATTTGACCAAAATGATACATTTAATGCTAAAATATAATAACAATTGTTATTCATGAGCATTCGAATTTACTGTTTAACAATGGAACAGACAAATTAAGCACATGATTATTTTCTGGTTGAAAAGTTAATGTTTTACTTTCATTCATGAACAGAAACACTAGTTTTAATGATGGTGTTTTATTTTTCATTAAATTTGACAAGCTGCTTTTCTATAGTATCAATATTGGTATTAATATTGACAATAATGGTACTATATTTACTTGGTATGAGATCAATACCAAATTTTGCAGTATCGCACAGCATTGCAGAAAGCTACTAACCTGTGGTAATACATCAATTTCTTCCATTTCCTTGTCCGTGCAGACAGACTTCAGCCATTTGTTCTGGGGGTTTTGTATGAGCTTTTCAAACAATGATGCTTTGCAGCAGACATTCTTCTGGAAAGCCAGCTGATCATGCTGCCAACAGAGGCCAACCACAGAATCGTCAACATAACGACCTCCCCATGTATGGTAGTCACACCAATCTGTGATGCTGAAGCTCTGGGTCATTGTAGGAGGAGTTGTAGGAGGCATTGCATTCAACGAAGCGTAGCAGTGGTTCTCAAGCCAGGCGTTGTCTGTATTGAGTAGGAGGCTGTTTAGAAAAGTTTTATTAGAACAGATCTCTTGGGTGAATCCAATGTGATCAAGAAGGATGCACTCTGACAAAACATCTGTGGTGATTTTCATAACATCATGCCACTCTGAGTAACGGCAGGAATCTGGCATCAGTGAGTCCTCGCCAGGGAAAGGTGGTGGAAAGGGCAATGCCGTACAGTTAGGCATGAGCCATCCATTTGCAGGGTTGGAGAATAAAAGCATGAAGAACCCTGTGTGCTCACAGATGAGCGCTTTGAGTCTGAAGCCATCCAAAGTCATGCAGAACGACAGTAAAGATGAGGTCACCTGGGTTGAAGGCCGCTCCATCCACTGCTCATAGACACAGAACTGACTCACCAGGTAGCCCAAGTCCGCAGAAGAGTTCGCACAGTACCCATACAACCAGCTGTTCATCTGCTCCATTAGCAATTTCCTCATCAGCACAGCATTGTTACAAACCTGCTGCACAAACTCCTCACGTTCATTATCACTGCACACAGATACAAGGACAGCGTCCACCCCATGATCTAACCAGGTGTTGTAGTTACAGGCCAGCTGTTTGAGGTTGGAGGCTTCTCTGGCTACTCGGGGAGGTGCAGCACGAGGAGGGGGAGCAGTCTCAGAGGGAGGGGTGACCGCAGGTGGGGGCTGTGCACATTCAGACGATCTACTGAGGAATGACGACGTCAGGCCTTGAATGAAATAACACACGTTGCTCCACACCTGCTCGATCTGGTCAGCACTGAGGTAGCTCAGTTCCCGGCAAAAGATGGGTACAGATGCAGAGGATGCTGCCTGGGGGCCTGTGAGGATGTCAGCACACAGTGTGTCATTGAACCTGGCCAGATTGTGGCGATCACACTCAAGCAGGGTGTAGTGGTTAACATCGGCATCATCTGTTGCTGTGGAAGCACTGCGTTGAAAAGGGACACTGGGAGGATTTGGGCATTCTGGTCCTGGACACGGTGGTGGATCAGCAGCCAGGAAGATATCCAGGAGGATGTCAATGAAGGAGGCCGTAAAGGACCAGCTCACATTGTTTTTAATGCCCCTGAAAGTACACAGCATACCTTTATTGTAGATTATCACAATATAAAATGTATACTGAATTTGCAAAGACTTCTGAAACACATGCATCACTTGAGAAATATTGTATTTGCATTAGGCTAAACAAAAAGATCATATTTCAAATCATTCATTTCTGTTCATCAATAGCTGCTATATAATTCCTTAATTGTAACTGGTGGATTGTAATTGATAGAACATACACGTAAAGTTTTTATTTCTTCCTTTTTTGTATTTTTCTATTTGCATTGTTTTTCAATGCAGAAATATGAAAGTAGACAATTCAATTCCTTCAGCAACAAATTTCAGTACTATAAGCTTTATTTCAGTGAGGAATTTTCCCATTTGCTGGGCATGGTCTTTAGTACAACAATATCTACAAGCTACACTAAAAAGTTAGAAAGAAAGTCAGTGATGGAGCTCTGGTGAACTCAAAGACTTGTACACGTAGCTTGTCTCCCTCCTCAGGGGTATAATAGCACCTTGGTCAGTATCCAGAGTCATGTTACAGTTTATTTTGAAAACCTTAAAAATTTATTTGAAAGTTTAATGGAGCCCTGGCTCTTGTCTATGGTAACTTTCTCAAGCACAGCTACCGTTGATGAGAAGTTCTGTGAGGAAGCTCAAATGTAAAATGGCTCATGTGTGTATTTAACAGATGACTTACCACATAATGAGCTGCTTGAGATCACCTACAGAACAACAAAACAAAACTTAGAGTGAAGTACAAGTAGTTAACTGCATATCTCACAGTGCAGTGTGATGAACTGTGTGAAATAATGTTTTCACCTTGCTCACAGGTTTCTTTCCCATCCAAAGACGGTATCCTAATACCAAACTGTAGTGCCAGTTTGATGAAGTCCAAAGGTACTTTGAGAAAAGTTGCCATGAAATCCGACACATACGTCACAGCTGCATCTGCGAGCCCTCTCACAGTTTCCATCAAGCTCCCAGAAAGAGGTAAACCGTACAGAATATTAATCACAGTGTTCTGAAAACCATCAAATGCTGATGATGTAGATTCCCCAACCCGGAGGTAGGCGTTTAGGAAGCTAGCTGATCCTCCATCAGGATTCTGTGAGGTGCAGGTCTCTGACCGCAGGGACGACATAAAGCTCAGGAGTGGTTTCCCTAGCTCCAGTGAAACTGTCTTTGTCAGTTCTGCCTCGAGGCCACAGTCCTGTCTGTTGGACAGAATACACACTAATGTTTTGGGAAGGTCCTCGACAAATCTGTCTCTCAGCAGAGGTTGAAAGACAGCATATAAGTCACTCAGGGCACGGTAATACGCATTCAAGTCCAAACCTCCTGCTGTATACGAGGCACTGAAGCTGCGTGTATTTGTATTTTCACCGGACAGAGCATGGATTTCATTGATAACTCTCTGGATTTCTTCCTCTAGGTTAGAGGCTTCATCAGAAGTTTGGTGAGGCTTTCTTTGTATCCGTTTGGGTTGTGAATGCACTGGTTCAACATCACATAAGATCCCTGTAGAAAAAAGAAGAAATTATTCAAAACTGCTATGATTGTTATGCATTATCATTGGTATTTTTTCCCCATAAACTCTTAAATTAAACTGTGCTTTATCCCACTCCTTTTTGAATATGTTGGACTCATATTATTAGTGTTTTTTGGATTATTGTAATTGTTTTGTTTGATTCTTCTTTATTCATTCAGTTCACTTTCTACTGTTACTTGCACATTTTCCATATAATCACACACACAAAATCACAACAAAAAATGCACATCAAGCCATTTTTGTCTCCCCTGTACTGATTTCTGAAAGGAATACTTCATCAAATAACATTTGCAGATTTATTGTAAATAATAATTTCCTAGGCAAATAAGGTGAACCTCTCACTTCAGTTAAACAAGACAGTTCTTTCTTGGTTTGAAAATAACTAAGCAGAGATGTTAAAACAAATCTGAAAACTTTACATGCCAAAAAAATACATTTGTTGGTTTTTAATGTGATAAAATAACTGCACTCTTACTTCAAGCATTAAGTTGTAACAGCTGTTTGAAGCACACCGTTTATGTAACAAAGCCTTAATTGCCTTTTGACTACATTGTAAAACCCCAACATTGCACTGTTGTTTATGCAAACAAGATGTAAATATGAGGCACCTAAAGTTTTGAATTATTTAATTATTTGATCTAACACTTACCTAATAGGATGCACATGATGCCAACAGCTGATGTCGAACACATTTTACGCGTCCTCATCCAAATCCAAACAATTTGCAACTCCAGATGACAATTATCACCCACTTCGTTTTATCCTTTTGATGCCGTGGAGGTTTTCAGCAGGGGCAGAAGAAGTGGACTAAGAGCAGGCTTCATAACTGTCAGGTAAACAGCGTCAGTCTTCGCGCCCATCCTTCAAACTACACCTGTGTGTCGCAGGTTGAGGTGATGATCGGTCTTACATGTCACCGTGTTCTCACAGGCTCGCGCTTCTCTGCCCCTGGTCTACCTGAAACTCTACGCCCAGTCTGAAGCAGCGTAATTAAGGACACCGGTAAAGGGGAAAAAAAGTAGGTGCGAAACGGGGGCTGTGACACGCAGAAAGGATTTCGGCAACAAGCCCGACCGCCGCTGCTGAATTATTAACGGAGTGTGTTGATTAACTCCTGCGGGTGAAACCCGAGTCCTACACGAGGAGCCAGAAGACACGAGCCAGACTGCTGGTGAATTTACAGGACACCTGCTGCTGCACACCTCAGAGCAGTGCCTCATGCTGCTGTGGGCGTTAATGGAGAACAGGGAAGACAAATTTAAAAAACCAAAAACTTTTTTTGTCTCTCATTTTTTTTTCTTTTAAAGGAAATATTTATCAATTCAGTGTCAATTTGAAGGATTATTAATCTCTTTTTTTTTTTTTTTGCCTTTTTTATCAGTAGAATTCATATCAGATTTGTATAGAAACCCATTTCAACCAGTGAATAATGTGAAAATAAAACAAATGTATTCGTTGAGATTTTTTTTCCCGTATTAATTCTAAATTTTAAGAAGAAAGGTGAAATTAATAAGTAAAAAAAATTGGCTTTTTGTCTCATAATCAAAGCTTTTATTCTAGGAAATGTCTTTTCTCTGTATTTTGACTTTTATATCTTCGAATTTTGATCTTATCACCTCAGAATTTTGTCCTTGTCTTAAAATTTTGACTTTATCGGAAAACTCCGACCTAATATGAGCTTTGTATATATACTTATTTTAATTTTTTGAGGCCAAGATTTTTTTTTAACTGGCAGAAATAGCCTGCCATAGAGTTATAACCCATATTTCCAACAATGATTAAGATTTCATGATGAAAAGGCATTTATACCTGCAGATAAGTAGAATGCTATCTTAACTTTTTCTGTACCCATTTACTCCTTCCAGAAATATTAACTTAATTATTTCTTGTGGAGATCCTGGTCTTGATCATAGACCAGTGATGTAAATGTCAAGTCATAACCATTACGAGAAAATATGAGAGAGATATATACTGTATGGAGTACTGATTTAAATGAACATTGCCAAACTAAAAATTAAGATGTTCCCTGATATGGAACTCGGTGAGAAAAAATGATTTTAGCTTTTTTGAAGGCATGTGGTGTGGATTTTCAGGCAAATAATAGATTTAATGTTTTTACGAAAACTGACATTTTTTGAAAGGTTGAGACTCAAAATTTTCATTTAGCACCTAAATACCTGTGACATTACAGTATCTCATTGGTCAGTGTCTTACAACTTCTGTTTTCTCTCCCCTTTTAGTCTCATGTATCAAGCTATATCTCAGGTCCCCAAGAGAAATAAAAACCAAGAGCATGCAAGAGGTTTTTAACTTTAAAACTTTGTTTCAGAAATTCAATGTAACTGTATATACACTTTACAATAGCATGTAGCCTGACGGCTAACAAAGATGTCTTAAAACATTTTAAATACATCTTTAGCACAAGTAGCAATTCTTGCAAGTAAAATGGCTTAACGGATATTGAAAAAAAATCATTAACACGATTGCGCTTTTCTGCAGAAAAGTGCCATGATTAAAATTTAATTCAGGACTTTTCTACTAAGCAGGCTGTTTTCTCTACATGCTAAGTTTAACAGTTCAGTAACATTTGCGCTAAACTAAACATACAGATATTTGTAAGAAAAAAAAACACTCCATCTGAAGTAAAGTTAAATCTTCATTAATACATTTAAAAAGTAGATATGACATGCCTTTTGAAATCAAAAATACAAAAGATTTTCCTTACTTTAAGGATATTTTAAACATGAAGCTGCATGTATTGTACAACACTGAGTGTACAATAAACTGGTAATGCACATAAAAATGAGCTGGATGAAAAGTATTAAATGCCTCACACCGGTCCTTCAAAAACAAGCCATGACTGATAATTTTACATCATCGCACAGCCTGCTGAGGAGACGAGCACACCCGGGCCACATCACACTCAGGGTGAGGCTTGCATACTGAAAGCTGGCAGTCAAGATGGTGGGAGGGCATGGGGGCACAGGAGGGGAAAACCATGGTGGGACCTCAAGTATTTCTTCTTCCATACACATCGTCCTTGCCTCCCCTTCAACATTTGAACAGCAGAAGCTAGCTGCCGCCTTGTCTTTGTTCTTGTTGGTGAGGAAAGACAAGGGATTTGGCAAACACCTAAGATATCACCCCCATGTTCAATTTACATTCATAGTCTGGACATGTGTACTCAAAACACTGTGTCAGAGTACACACTTTTGTGCCCTGTAACAATTTTACTTGAACACAAACTAATTCTAATTTCCATAGAGCTACTAACTTTCTGTTGACAACAGAAAGGCAAAGGTGAACAGATGCTGCACAGAGCCTGCGTTGAGCAGCAGGGATTGTTTGGACTGGGCACAATAGGATTCACCTGAAAATAACTCGTGGTAGGGTGCAACTCAATGGAATCACAGTACACAACACTTACAGCACACTGAAACAAAAAGGTAAGGTGGGCATGTTCATTTTCAGTTTCTGCAGGAGCTCTGACGTCTGATTGTCTCTTTCTATCTCAGCTTTTATTTTGGGATGGGGGGTGGGGCTTGTAAGGGGGGAGAATCTTATGGCACTATACAGGTAACCCAGACAAATCCACATTTACTTAAACATAAAATGCACTTTGATTCAAATTGACCATGGTCTGAAAAAGTTCCAACAATGCATGCCAAATTTTCAAAGAAGTTTGAGTTAACTTGGTTTCTCTTTTGTCTTTTTCTACCAGGTTCATGTCTGCTTGCAAGACTGCTTACACAGCACCCTTGTCTCTGCATACCTTTTGTTTCACTACTACATAAATCATACTGAAACAAAAGGAGTAATATGTCAGTTTGGCTCTGAGTGTTCCAGGCTGAAGATGGGCAGATACACATTCATATAGTTACCATTCTTGAACAGAACGCTTCAAACTGCGCTAAACATAAAAAGAAAAAAAAAAACAACATAAAAACACAAAAGCTAATGAGTACAAAGTAAAAACATGTGGAACAGGTAGAGGAGCAGCCAGCCAAGCTGACTGAACAGTATGTTGCTGGTGCCAGTTATGGCTGGTAAAGGGTCTGGCCATCGATTCCTACCATGGGTAGACTTCATGACACACAGGCAGAGATGTGCTACATTAGTCATAGTGCTACTGATATAGCCATCAAATTACACATTACAGCTTAAAGAAACTGCTCTGAAATAGCCAGTATGTTTGATTAGGAGATAAAGAAAATACTGATTATAGACAACTGACAAAATCAAATACAATTTTTTTAACGAAAGGTTGATACGGATCACTTTAAAATGAATGCCCTCAAACCTTTACAATGTGTCAGATTTATAGTTAAGAAGATTCTTAATCCTAACATTTAATTAAGGAGCCATGATGTCAACAGTGAAGTAAACACATACATTCACACCTCTATTTGTTAGGAAGAGAACAAACTATACTGTAAGTCCTGGGTTGATTCCATTTTCATCTGCATTTCATCTGCAGCAGACAGTCAATTAACACACACACCCATGTCTTCCTAATAGGAAAAAGGCCAACAACAAAACTTACATAACCCCTTTAAAACATCATATCTTACAAACAGAAGTAAAACATTTGAAACACTATCTTTTTTTTTCAAACAATGAAACACCAGTTTTACCAGAAAAAAACTGCAACCAACAATAGAAACTTGACTCAGCTACAGAGGAATGCATATGATTTAAAGGCTACAGATTGTAGGTTTGCCAAACACCAAATCAGTGTGTGTGTGTTTATGTTTGTGTGTCGCTTGGAGTAAACAAACACACATGCACAGATTCATTTACAGGCAATTCATTCCTGCTGAAAATGGTCTGTAGCCATAGAGTGTCGTTATACATCAGTGTCAACAGCGTGAGCACCAGGGGTTTGGTTAAGGATCATAAACTCGTTCAGGGCAGACTTCCTCTTTACTGGGTGGCATTTTCGTATCCACTAAACCAGCACCAGGACAGTAGATTGAAGTGCGTAGACATTGTCTGTCTCCACAGCTAGAGAGTCAGTCCAAAAGAGGAGTGACCTGGGCATTAGTGAGTAATTTCATCCATGTATCTAGATTTTAAGAAAATTTTTACCCAGATATTTTAAAAACGTTTTCTTTTAAAGTTTTAAAAAGCAATGGTGGGTTTAAAAAAAGGAGAAAAAAAAGAAAATCGGGCCAAAATGTCAACAGTAATGGCAATGTTGTTTGTAATCCAAAGAAAGGCTTTTTACACACATGTTGTTTCAGTCTGTTTGTGGTGTCCCATTCTGAGAGACTGTGCTCCAGTTCAGTCAGGGGGCAACAAGTCGTGAAGCCGGAACCTCTCCCGAACGTGGGGCCTCACGTCCTCATTCTAAGTGGGGAGCACAACCATATGGTTACATTCATGGTAGTGCTTATATATTACCTTGATGTTGTTAAAACATACTAAAAAATATATTGTGAGCAATCAATCCATAGCTTACCATCTCAACCAACTTCTCCAGGAAGGGCACCAGCTTCAGGAGCTCATTGTCGTTTTTATCCATGAACCAGCTCTCTATGGGAATCCCATTTGATAACTGTTGGCACAAGAACATGTCAAATGAGATCTAGCTATATACAAATTGTACTGATAAACTGTGCAATAAATGTATTATAGTTATTATTATTATTCTTTTTACATTCATTCCAACTGATTTCACTTTTGTTGAATGCTGTTGATTGGTAATGATAAAGTGCGCTAAATGTGTCCACCTGGTATGCAAAGGCTTGTGGTGAATTGTCAATGATGATGGTCTTTGACAGGTCTCTGCCTAAGATGTTGAGGTCCTTGATGTAGTTTCCTTGGACACAGACACAATGCTCCCGAAACAACCGGTGTCTTCAGTTACAGTCAGGGATGAAAGCAAAGAAGAGAGAGAGAGAGAGAGAGAGAAAAAATCAATCAGGGACAAGGTCAGGGCAATCAATAATTCAGAAAAACTACAACATTGACACCTTAACACTAGCACATGACAGCACCAGAGTTGCACACAGCTGCTGCAGCTTTTCAACCACGTGCTTTTTATTCAGCTCCTGAGTCTGATGTGTAATTAGAACGGAGTCTGTACCTTACTAGCTGCTTTTTAGGATCCAAGATGTTGAGCAGTTTGTCTGCATACACCTTTTTAGAGGCTGTGAAGAGGATTATCTAGAGAAATAAGAGTGAAATACAGGTCAGAATTGTCAAAAGGATGCAATTAGGGTAAATGAACAACAGGCACTTTACTATACTTACCTCATAAATTTGAGACATACGCTCCAAAAACTCTCTAAAGAATGGCCTGAGGCGCACATATACCTGCAAATTACAACAGACTACTGGTGAGCAAACATTCAAGATAAGAAGATAAACATTACCTAGAGGCTTGAGTTTGACAATGACAATGACAATGACAATGACAACGTCTCTGTGTGTCAGCTCTACAACTGACGGTCAAACAGTGCAGGATGTAGCCCCCTCTTGCCCTAAAACAGCTGTGATAGGCTTCAGCCACCTGCGACCATAACATGATTATCAGTGAAAAAGGAATGAGTGAACGATATTTCTCTCTGTAATCTGCCCACCTTCCTCACAGGTAAGTGTTTTTACACACAGGGCTTTGTCTCCCTCTAGTGGTCTTAAAATCAAGCAGAATTCTGCATAGCACTCACCTGGTAAATGACATCTTGAAAGAGGACAGGAAAAGTAAGTGCTGCATCCTCCAGCTCATTCAAACTGCAGTGAACTAGTGTTTCATCCTGATAAATACAAAAGAAAATAATGAAACAAAACCTTTCTGAGAAAACTTAAAACTATGGCACCGTGTCATTCACCCAGTGAGCAATTATTATTATACTACTGACCAGGTCTAGGACCAGTGAGAACTCAGGCGTGCTGCGAGTCTTCAGCGGCAGGGCTGGTTTACGGGTGAGCTGCTCTTCTGTCAGTGGAGGGACGTGTTTGATGAAAAAGTACCTGCGGATCAAATGTCACATTTCCTTTCCGTTAACTCAAACATCAGGTGTAGGAGTGATGAAAAAGCACTGGAGCAAGAATAAAACTTAAGTTCCACGCTTTATTCACTTTATATTAAACAGACTGAAATTAAGAGCATGTATATATAGTTACGCTTGTGCACAAAAAAAAAAATAATTAAAGGGGGCGCTGTCAGATATTACATAAGTTTTCACTAAACAATTCACTTCAATTGTTCTTTGTAGTATTTTTGATACTGTATCAAATTACCTGTGGTACAGTAGGATGAAAACCTCACAGGAAGCAATGAGAAACTAAACTGTTGGGCATCTTTCAACATGTAAATGTCACTGTTTATATGAACATCTTTTCATTGCTGGTGTCACTGAATTCTAAACATGATTAAGAACCTGCTACTGTCACTGCCAGGTTTCCAATTCTTTTTGACAAACTAGAAACACACATTGAGGTCAAACTTGTGCTGCTGGCCTAGTTGTATGGCTGGCGTATCAGGTTAGTTTTCTTGAAATTGTTTGACCTGCTTGAATCAAATGTCTAACTGTTACTGTCTACAAACATAAATGTAACCCACTCCTGTTTCCTACCCTTTCACATTCTTGCATAAGTCTTTTGAGGATCTTCTTTTTTTTCCTTTTTTAATTTCATCTGCATTCTGGTTATGTTGAGAGTGTTGTTCAGTCAGCTCTAAACAGTATTTGAGGGCTGCACAGGTTTACTTACGGGTCAAAGACTTCCCAGTCCTCCTCATAAGATGCCTCTGTTGGTACCGCAGCAGGCTGGGAGTCCACATATGCCATTTCAGGACTGGAGCCTGGAGCTTGGAGCACAATGAGAACAAGATAAGAAACAGATATACAAAACAGGATAATGAAAAGAGTCATCAGTTTATCTGACTTCATTATTACACTTAGGACAAGAACATTATTTTCTGCAGTGTCTACCTGTGAGGGGTGGAAGGTCTGCATCAGCTTCCAGCTCTCCCTCGACGACTGAGGGAGACACCTCAGGGATGTGCGGAGGTCGCAGAGGTGGCAGCTGGGTTACACTGGAGTAGAATGTAGTGGGTGCACACACTTCCTGTGTGGATGTGGCTGTGCTGGTGGGTGTCTCCACAGCCTGCTCCATGTCCAGCTGCTTGACTATCTCTTCAGCCTCCAACGCCTGGTCAGGAGAGTCTGAGCCAGAGGAGGCTGGAAAACAAACAGCAGGCTTTGAGTTGCGTTCTATCCTGACTTATCTGATATGAAGATCTTCACCACCAGGACACAAACATACACAGCACTTCAGTGCACAGTAGTCAGGAATCCAATAGCACTTTCTGAGGGTGCTTACCGTTTTTAGCTGGTGAGAAAAAGTTAAAAACAGGGGAGAAGATGGTCCCAAGGAGGGTGGTCCTGGGAGGGCTGGTAGGCACCTCAACGGCCGTCGTCTCCCCCAGGCTGCCATTTGGCTTCTCCTTACTCCTGTCATGATTGGTTGCCTCTGCAGAGAAGAAGTTACACATTTCAGAAACCAAAGAAAGATAAGTGGGTAAAACTGACTATTACTGAAACTTTTTGAGCTTCACTCACGTCCATTGAGGGAGCTTCTCCTGCCAACCCTGCTGATAGTCTTTTGAGGGGTGTTGGTATTCGATGGTGTAGAGGTTATCAGATTGTTGTCAACATCGCAATGGAGTCTTGTCTTCTTAGCTGGGCTCTCCTGCTGCACCTTGATACAACAAGATGTCATCAAGTTATAAAGACGCCTCTGGACACTTTGTTTGTACAAACAAACAGTACTACCATGAGTCATACAAAGTGAAATTGTTGGCAGTAAATCAAAGTCAGTGGCCTAAAATCACTGAGTGAAGTGCATCCGCCGGTGTCTGAAAAAAAGTGTTAGCAAAGCTAGAAAGGCTGTGTAAAAAAATTAAGTCAATTGTGGGCCCCCCTCTATGAAGCACACTGTGAAAAAACATTTTGTAGCTATTTTCAGGAATACTCCTTAGGATTCTGAGAAAAATAAAGATTCTTAACGGTTTGGTTTGAAAGTTAAGAAACAGATAGAAATCGTCAGGAAAAACTAAGCAGTGATGGGGGGGGCTTTCAGTTACACATTTACATGCAAAAAAGAGGAAAAGCTTCTTTCAGCTGAGTTCACTTTTTTACTTGTTACTGTCTCCTGTCACTGCACACCATCTCTGTGTGCCAGAAACTAAAATTAGAGCAGAGTCCGGGTTCTCAGACAAGCTGCTACATTCCGGGTGACATTTTTGGGAAACATGACACTCGACATCAAGAAACATTGTATTTACCTCAGGAACCTTGAGAGCAGGAGAGAAAAGAATACAATCTTAAAAACCAGTAATGTGCCAAATACTGAGGGGAGAAGGAGCAGGTCTTTGGCTGTGGTAATTCAGTGTTTCTTGTGGGGCAACACCTTTACATCTGATCAAGGACAACAAAGAAGTAGCATGGTCATTTCAGCAGTAGTTACCTTGACGGCATTTCCTCTGATGAACTTTTTGATGGTCGAAAACAAGCCCCTCCCTCCACTAGTAGGAGTGTCTTCTTCGACTTCGGAGTGCCTCCGCTTGGTACGGGATGGGCGGCTCGCTAGAGCGGGATTCGGTTGCTGAGACGCCTTACGCATTCTCAGCCTCATTGTTTGTGCAGTCACATGTAAGGCTGTTTAAGTAAATCCAAGCAGCAGATAGAGAAAAAAGAGAGGGAAAGTCACTGACTGTACAATGAAAAAAAACACATTAAATGAAATACAAAAACTTTAATGTGGAAAAGCATGTTTGAAACAGTCCTTACTGTTGTTCTTTATTAACAGTATCCTAAGTTCTGAAGTGGGGTAATACTGGTGTATTTTCTGCTAACATCTGGATGCATTCAAGATCCCATTTCACTTACATCACAGCGGATCACAGCAGCCACAGCTGGCTTTAGTTCCACTTGGGAAGTTAAAAAAAAGCACACATTCGCAGAATTGTTTCTCACAAGTGCTCCTTTTATCAACTCTGTGCATACAAAACCCTGGTAAATTAACCTCAGCATACAGTAACTGTTCAAAGAGTGTTGTAACCATAAAAACTATCTGAACGAAATAAGCTGCATATTGCAAAGACAAAGGATTGAGGCAAGCGTGGACTGTACATGAGTTTGCACAGAAAAAAAATGATCCACAGTGAACACAAATTGTGAGTCAAACATGCCAGCCCATTGCGCTTACATAACAGCAGCTGGCTGAAAATGTGTCTGGACATATCCACAACCTGTCAGGAACCTTATTCACACAATGGTGCGCTCTGAGTACAGTACAGTACAGTATCTCACATGCTGTAACTGCAATTTTCAACACTCGCTGTCCATTTACTGAGGGCTGCATCCATAAAAACACCTAAGGAATAATGCTTTTGCTCAATATTAGACAGATTTCAAGTATATGGTGACATGTTGGTACCTGACGAGCAGATAAGAAAGGTAGGAAGAGCCTCATAGTTGTGTTGGCCAATAGAATTTAATAAAACAGGAGCTGTACTCACTGTGTAGGTGAATTTTACAAAACAACTTAACCTAACACTATCAAACAAAAGTGTTACTTAAGAAAATCATTGGTTTCACTGTTCCTCAAAAAATAAGATCAACAGGACAGGTGAAAGTCTGACTGTGTAAGCACAATAACACTTTTATAAGATAACTAAAGAAAGCAGGACATTGTTCTTATTTTGAACTTAATCTTGCTTTACATATAAAATAGCTGAAGAAATTAAGATTGACATTTCATTTTGATAATCTCCTGTAAAATGTGCATATTTAATTTTCTCAGAATAGGACAAGTGAACAAGTGAATGGACGAGTGACAGCTCTTCAAAATATGTTTTTTAACTTCTGACACGTATTCAACCATGTACACCATGTTCTAAATTACCTCGGAAAAGGAGATTTCTATTCCACACTTCCACTATGCTTTTTAATTATTTCTTCCTGCTAAACTGCACTAATTGCAGCAATGAGCCAGAGCGAAAGGTTTGAGTAAGCGAATCGGTGCTAAATTTTCTTTGAAACACATTTTGGGCACTACTACTTCTTTACCTTGTTCCCATCAAATCTAAGCTACAAAAAAGAAACTTTTGAAGTTGCAGTGATTCATGTGTTTGTTTGTTTCTTTTTTAAAAAACATTTTGTTTGGCTTTACTGCTGAACATTTATTTTTAAAATCCAAGAATCACTTCAAAAATCATGAATGAGGATGTTCCACATATTGTCAGTTTCTGTCTAAGGCCACTGATACTCCTGGCTAATTTGATATTAGGAGGTACTCTTCTTATGGGTTTGAACATTTCCTCTCCCTCATCAATAAACATAACTGATTCCTTCAACAACCATCGGACTTCTTGAACCATTAAATTTCCCCAATCATTCAGGAAAAATAGAGATAGATGCTGCATGTTGGCATCCTGCCCTACTCCCTCCAGTGTGAGTTTGTCACCGTGTTGTGATTGAGTCGATCATACATTATTGAAGGAGACATTGTCAAAAAGTGTACATTACAATTTTATTTTATTTTAACATTCAGTTACTCCTTGTCTTTTCGATATCATCTCTTATTTTGATAAGCAACAGTGCATGTAAGTCTTGGGAAGATTTCTCTTTTCATATAAAATAATGATAAAAGCGATTTGTCTATCATTGCAAGTATATGATAAAACTTGGCCAATGTCAGTACTGCTGAAAGACTACAACTGTTATACATCTACCATTCAAAACGATCAGCTAGTAACCGAGGATCATGGACACAGCTAGGTACGAGTAAGTGAGCGGGAAATAAGAACATGCCACTGGGACTGTATGAGCAAGCTAGCAGAGCTAGTGGTGAGAGAGAAAAAAAAACAAGTCGGGCCCTTCAGACAGCCTCTGCAAAATGATTCCGAGGCTAAAGAGAACTAATCGACACGCAGAGAGATCAAAGCAATGAGCATTTCTGGAAGAGAAAAAAATAGTGAACGTGCACGATACTCGACCATTTCGATCGTGTCAAACTTGTAATCGGTATCAGTAAAAACAAAATATTCACAAAAAGAGAGCTGTGAGGCTAACTTGATTTTAAGCTAACGCTTACTAAACGATCCACAAGGGGTCGGGGGTTACGAGGGTGTGGGGCAAGTATTTCTTTAACATTACAGTATATCCCCAAACACTGTATTGCTGTATAAGTGAAGAAGAAGCCCAATCGTGATAAACCGTATTTATTTTCAGGTTAGTTTTCAAGTAGTAGCCTCGGCATTTCCCATCAAGACAAGCCCGTACATGCTAACTTACCGCTAGCAAGCCAGTCCGACATCGTAACTCCAGCAAAATAGCGTTACAGCGAATAACTCCAGTCAAACATATCAGCTCCAGTTGAATTTGACGTGTTCAATGAGTTCAATCAACCGACCCCTTTATTTTTGGGCGTCTCGTCGTTTTGGATAGTTGACAGTTTAACTCATTGGACATCGTTAATCAAAACAGCGAGCTAACAGTCGCTAGTAGTGTTATTCAAATGAACTGTTGATTTAGTTAGCGCAACCATTGGCTTGCAACCCAAATGATGGGATTACATTAACCACTTCAGGCATACCGATACGGCTTGCGGAAAATAAACAAATGTGGGTTTAAGTACAACAAAATAATATTGAGCTAGCTCACATTAGCAGGTAGAAACCTAGCAAACTTGTGTTAAGGAATGCCATTTGGGACATTAGCATCAGAGCTAGCTGAGGACCAAACTATATTTCAACCTTAATTTCCCTTCGTCTTACTCAGATAAATATACAGTTCGTTTAATTTGTATCATATAAATTATTTTCAAATAGGGGAAATTTATCGTGAAATATAAAGAGGCATGCTACATTTTGCCAAGACGCCGATTCAACCAGGAATTAGCCAGATCCGTGTTAGGCCGTGTTTTCACTAACCTTAGCCATTTAACTTAGCATAGCATAGCCAGCTTAGCAGACCCTATCTATGCTTCTTGAAACCCGCTTCGGGCTACCAGATGTGCACAGGCAGGAAAGGAAAATATTTATCTTGTAGTTAGACAACATTACATAAACGTCGAGCCAGAGTCAACAAATACACGAGCAAGGTTTAGGTGCTGTTGCTGACTTACTTTACGGTGATCCGCAGTATCTGGTGACAATGATTCTAGACCATTTAACCATCACAGTAGAGGCAGTCGATGTTTTCAGGAGCAGATCCGACTTTTTCTGTATCTCTGTACTCAAGGGCCGTCTCCGATATGACACATCGTTGTGTTACCAGGCGCCATTTCCCGCCTCTGCTCAGTCTCTCCAAGGCAGATACCCGTATGGGACACAGACACACCCCCTTGCCTCTCAAAAACACCAGCCTCAGTCTGCAGCGAACGCTACCAGTTGTCCTTCTTTCCTCACAGCTCTACTACAGGAAAAGGACGGTTCCTCTTGGTCATCCCTATTTAACAAATAAGTTGTTAATGGCTGAGCTTCAAAGGGTCCATCGAGAGCCATTCAGAGTTGTTGTACTGCAAATGTTCAATGGATCATGTAATCATATCTAAAAATGACACTCATGGCATCACCTGAGTACTACTTTTCATAATCTGAAGCACCACTACAACTGAGACATAACATGAAGCATCACCTTTAATAAAATAATATTACATTCATTGTGCCTTTCCATGAGAAAATTCATTTTCCTGGCTGCACAAACAGAACTGATTTTCGGTTCACAGATTCCCCCAAAAGGTGAAGAATTCAATTTCCGCAGTACAAATGGTAACAGTTCAACTACATTATGTACATGAAACCCCATTAACGGAAGCATGTGTACATTCGGTTCCATATGTGCTTGGTTAATTTTTGCACACCGTGGAGAACGCCAACATCACTTTAAGTATTGCTTAAGCTTCATTATTTTGCTCAGTTTAGTTAATAAAAAGGTTCAAATGCATGCAATGGCATCATTAGAAAAATGAGGGGCACTTTGGAGTGTCTATCAGAAAGAAACTTGATTTAGTGGGTCCGTGTACAGTCCTTGGCATTTGCAAAACATCCCCTCTTCCTGGGCCAAAAAAAAAAAAAAATCCATGTTAAAGTCCCAAAAGTACATTAGAAAGGTTGGATGCCAAAAAAAAGTCTCTTCGACAAACAGCTCAGGAGAAGAGTTTGTTTATATCAACAACAGTAACCAGAAATGAAAAAAAAAAAAGTTGACCTTAAAGTTGAGATGTGTCAACAGGGCTCTATTAGACCACTTCTTTCACATGGAAGCAGTTATCAAATTACAAAAATCGATAGTCACTCTACAGGATATCATCTCTACTGTCATAACTTAGAATCATTAGCAATTTAACAGCAGCTAAAACCCCCATGATTTTTCACTTGGTGTTATGTTATGTAATTCAGAAGTCATTAGTTGTAGTGTCCATTTTTTACAAAATAGTCTGTGACATTGAGAATGCATCCTATAGATTCTCAAACATACTGATGTTCTAGCTGTTTCATCATGAATGACCTTGGCCGTAGAAGAAGGTCTGAATATTTTCAATGAGTCACTGCTGCAGAAGTTCCAGTTCAAAGAATGTCCATAGCTTGATGTCTTTTCCCATAATCCACAGCTCTGTCTCCCTGCAGGTCTCGATCATCGTCATCTAGGAAAAAGAAAGCAGCACAAATCGATTGAGTGAAAGTCACAACACTATATCAAGTTTATTTTGTATAGCGTAATGGAATCTTAACTGTTTCCTCACTAAATTTGATCCCAAAAGTAGCTTGAAACAAATCAGACAAAGTTCATATCTAAAGAATGTCAATGTCAAAAACCACAATCAAGATTCATCAAGATTTGTCTTTCCTTGTCAAAGTTACAATGACTGAAGTAGGGTCTGCTTTAATGGCTTTGTGTGTTCACTAAAATCTTGTGTGATCAGTGCATTTCATTTTGAAACACTTCCTGCATGCTATTAGTTATCATAAATGATCAGAGACTGTCGACAAACAGTTGATCAAATGTTACTTGAAAAAACAATTGTCAAATTGCAACTTCTGTACATGAATGATTCAAATCACATTTTAAAATAGATGAAAGCAAATACAGAATTCCACATATGTCATTTTAATGTAGAAAGTCACTGGAACAAAGGACACAGAAAACCAGGCATGCATTTCAATAATTCATAGAGAACACAGACACATCCACAAACACAGTGAGCTATATTTATCTACTAGTCTGGATGTGGGTCAGATGTTTGGTGGGCATAGACAGGTGGTATAGCTTAAATGAAGCACAGCAAGAGAGACAACACTAGATGGATACTGTATTACTCTCACAGAACCATAAGTTCTTGGGTCAAAGATTCTCAAGTCAAAAATCATGGCTGGCACAGTCCATGTACTCTTAAAACCCTTCATACATGGAAGTCCTGCT
The DNA here is from genome assembly GCA_008086565.1 of Thalassoma bifasciatum. Classification (NCBI taxonomy): domain Eukaryota; kingdom Metazoa; phylum Chordata; class Actinopteri; order Labriformes; family Labridae; genus Thalassoma; species Thalassoma bifasciatum. The sequence goes on from RPOG01000009.1 coordinate 1,921,420, forward strand.
TTGACCCAGTGTGTCTATTTTTGACCCATTTGTTTTCTCTTTCTTTTACAGATTTAAGGACCAAACTCAGGGTGCTGTGAGCAACTCTAACTGTCTGAACAAATGCAAGGTAGGGGTTCAGCAGTAGGTCAGGGGTGGAGGGTGGGAGCAAGGGAGGAATGGTGGATATACATCTAGACAGGCAGTCCAGTCCCCTGGCCTGGCTCACCTTGAACGTCTTCCTCCCCACCATCACCATCCTCTTCCTCATTGTAGGCCAGCTCAGCCTGCTTGTCAGCCTCATACTCACCCACGTTCCCATCATCCCCATTGTAGTCCGCTAGCTTAGAGCCGTGTTGCGGATCTACTGGGGACTCGTTCTCATCAAAGAACCGGCCTGCAGGAGGCAGAGAAGGGCCTCATCAGGAAGGAAGGCAAGCATAGGCAGTTGTAGGGAGGTGAGAGGAATGAGTGAAACACAGCATAATGAACGCACTGACGGAGAGAGTAATCGAATGTGGAGGGTGACAGAGGATAAAAGATGAGGTAAATGAATACAAGGTGGCAGAGTAAGAAGAAGACAAGTGTTTTCTGAAGAGAACAATAACCAATCATGGCCTTGAAGCAAAGAGTCAAGAGAAAACAAACAGAGTTCACTTTATATGAGCGTCTCTTGAAATTCATGAAAGCACTCAGCGATAATCGAGTTAGGGGTTTAATCATCTGTGCAATCAAATCATACAACACAATAGCCCTGCTGTAAATCCAATTTTAGGTCCAGGTTTTGTGGATGCTGTGAGAGGAGTTGATTTAACTAAATATTTGTGTTAAAGGCTACAGATATTTTGCGTTTCTTTTGACATGAAGAAGGGAAACAACTATAGTTTACTATTTAAGTTGCAGTTTTAAACTAAAAGTAAGTTGTGTTTAAAAACGTACTTTTATTGCAATATATAGAATACATTAGACTGGTGATTTTTACATCTGAATGCCATTTACTGGCTTTGACTCTAGTTCAAGTAAAGATGCAGCCAACTCATGAATGTTTTACTTGAATGGAGAAGAAATTAAATGAATCAACAAAAATGTTGAAATGTTGTCAAAAACAATTCAGAAGACATATATTTGACAGTAAAATTGCAGAAGTTAAAATAGCATTCACAGGTAAATCGGGTGTATATTAAAATGGTAACAACCAAACAGTTCTGCTATTATTGATTATTAATCTCTGTCCTTCATGCATATAGCAAGGGAAATGTTTCCTCTAACATCAGAGATTTGAGCTTGCACTGTTGATCAGGACAGCTCTGGGAGGTGACTGGAGATGCACTGAGGCGTGCCGTGCTTTGGCACTGCTGGCGTCTAGTGAGCACCAGACAGTGCCAAAAACAAGACATCTGGTGTGTGTCAGGTGTTAATTTGTCATAATGGGATGCAAGTACAAAAGAACAGAAGCAGAAGATTTGATGAAAAACAAATTAAAGACGTGAGCTGCATATAGTCTGTGTTTAAGCAGCAGAGCTGCAGGGGCTGAGGTGGGAGTGTTGGAGAGATGAAAGGACAGATCATATGAAAACAGAGGAGAGAGAGAGGAGAAGAAGGCAGCAGAGCAGAAGCAGGCAGCAGGGCAGGATCATCTGGGAGCCAGGTGTTTGTCATTTGTCTCCTTTGCACTGCAACTTAGCTTTCTCTGCCCCTACCTATATTCAGACATGACTAACATCCAAACTTGTTAATATTTACACCTTACATGACTATATAGGAGTGAACCTGTTAGTAATGGGACAAACCCAAGTACTTAAAAGGGAGCAGCAGCTGAGCACAAAGACAGGTCTAACAACAGCTGTGAATATTTTTTTGTCTGGTTATTTGACTGCACACCTTAGGAGTTAACCGTCAATCCATGGTAAATAAAAGCTTCTATGAAAACTTGAAGTACTGTGAGGAAGATGCTCACTTTGGCGGTGGTGAACTGGCTCCACTGGAGCTTGGTCTTTGGAGTGGTGAGGCTGGATGGGGTTGGGCACCTGTGCTGGATTGTTGGGCAGAGGAATCCCCTTCAAATGGTCACCATCACCCTTGACATGATCAGGAACTGGGGAGAAAGAAACCTTTGCATTGTGTGACCAAAATCAGATACAACAAAGGTACTAAACTTCTTTCTCCATCTCAAAGACAATTTAATCTCAAGCACAATATGCAGACTTCACAGTTAAGGTTAAATTATACTATTTTACAAGCATTGATTTATCAGAATAGAATGATAACCAAATGCAGTGTGTTCTTAAACATAGTATCTACAGATTAAAGATTTTACTTGACAATGAAAATTCCTTAAAAATGCAGAAAACAAAAATAACCCAATCTAATGTTTTATTAAATGTTTAGCACAAGAAGCCAAACTGGAATAACTTAACCTGTAAAGAGACATTCAAGTCTGATACCTTGTTGTCAAATACCCACAGAAAAGACTATTTTGGTGAACACTAATTACAAGGATGTGGTGCATCATTTACCTTGTAATTGTCTTTGTTGCTCTCCCAGCTCATCAGCTTTAATACCAGCTTTGTTATCTTCCTCAAACACTATTGGTTTGTCGGCCTGTTTCATGCCTCCTGGAACTGCAATCACCCCAGCTCGGCCCTCCACTCTGTCCTGGAGCCTGGGCTGGTCAAGGGACAGGGCCTGACCCCCAGGGCCATCAGCCGCCCCAACTCTGGGTCCAGCACCAGCTCCTAAAGCCCCTTCAGGGACCTCGTCTTGCTTCTGAGTAATGGCTGGTTTCTTCAAGGCTGGTGATAAAAGAGGGGGGCACTGTGAGGAAACTAAGTGAGACAGCTCTTGGAAGTGTGTTTGATTTGCCACAAGGACACAAAATCCGGCAAGGGCTGTTCATTTTCACATCATTTTTAGTGACACACAAGGAGAGCTATTTCATGACCCTGCCACAGTAGCATCTGTATTTTCCCAGTTTTTGTTTATGTCTTAAAGTTTTTATTCTGAAAATGATGTGTGTATGACTCTATAGTGTAAACCTTATCAGTGTCTATTGGGAATATTTGTTGTGTCAGACTCTTCTCTACACTAAGTGCTTTCATAACCTACACATGCATTCTTTGAGGTATTCTTTTTCATTACTCCCTGAGTCTACCAACCTAATAACAGATCAACAATGGTATACTTTGTTTCTTACTGAATTGCACATCATCGACCTTTCCCACTTCACTGTCTTCAATACCTGGCATACCAGCATCACTACCAGGTTTGCCCAAATCCTCTGAAACAGAGCAGAGTGAAAGAGACTTAGGTGAGATGGAAGTACCACCTTCCCACAAGAATGAAGTTTTTTTATTTTTTTTACAAATTCCCCACTGCTAATTCACAAAAAAAAGAAACCTATACAAAGCTTACAACAAAATCGAAAACAGAGTATGCTGAGCTTTGCTTACACATCCCTTCTCACTGTACCTTTTAAATCTTGCCTGTCATGTTGACGATTGGCCACAGTATGGCGCTCTCTGACTTTGTCCACATCAAGGGCTTCGTCTGCATTTCTACCTACTGCTACGCCCTTGTGGCCAACTGCACCCTAAAAATTGAGGGAAAATCAAAACATAAGCAGATTGAATACAATAGGGAGGGGACAGGCAGAGTCTGGCTTCTTCCACTGCAATGTTAACATTGGAAAAAAAGGCAAAAATAAAGAAGATAGACATCACTTTGTTTTTAGTGTCTCAGAAACTAACCTGCCTCTTTGATGCCTCCAGCTCCAGAGACCTTTTTGCTTCTTCATACTCCTCCTTCAGTTGTGCGATCTGACGTCCGCACTGTAAACTAGTGAGCATATTCACAGAAAAATTTCACTCACGTAATCAAATCCACATTTATGTTAATCCTAGACAACTCAGAAATGCAATATGAATGAATAAGTTCAAAGAAGCATATGTCACATCAAGAGAAAAGTGAATAGATAAAGTTGCAACTTGCAGGTTAGTTTTTGTACACAATTAATACGTAACTTTGTCTGACAAAGCTGCAGAGAAAGTTATTGATGGAGTTCTAAATGACATAAGAATTCAAATTTAAAGGAAAAAAGTTTGCATTTATATTTGTGTATTACTGTTGGCTATAAGCTTAACCAGTGGAACGTCCCTATTATACATCACATGACAAAGCTTGCAAAAATGACTTCAGAAGCTATTGTAGCTATTGTGATTATTTTTAAATGTATGAGTTATTTGAATGCAAACATTAAATCCTATTTTTGTACACATTGATTCACTCTTGCAAGTCGCACTTTCAGTTACATTTTGAAATCCACAAGAGAAGTCACTAAGGCCAACAAGTGAAATAGGTTTAACATACCTCTCATACTCTAGCTTTCTTTCAAGGGTAGTACTGTTCTTCTTCACTTCTCTCAGCTGCTCTTCCTGTTTCATGAACTCCTGCTTCATATCCTTTAGCTGCTCTGTTGCACCAAAATAAAAACATATAAACATGACATTTAGGAAAGGGCTACCATCACTGTTTTGTTAAATGAACAAATATCTGGAGATTTCTGAAGTTTCACCGAGAGTGCCCTCTGCTGGCTTAACAAGGATGGTGGCGTACCTTTCAGCCTCTGGACTTCTGTCATTTGGGCTGTGTTTTCTGACTGCAGCTTCATCTGTGAGGACATAGAGGAATAACTGGTTAATGGAGATTTGATCAGTTGAGGGGAAACAATTCAGTTCTTCAGGAACTAAAACCAGTTTCTTGAAAGTCATTGACAAACTGGGCCACAGGTTTTTGTAATTAGCAAACATTCCCAAGAGGGAACAGGTTTGTCTTGTTTTCTATGTGACAAGGCTTCACGGCACAAAAGGATAGAGTGTTGTTTGACTCCTGGTTTATGCTACTGCTACATAGTAACACATTCCTGCTTTTCGAAATGAGTGTGGGATATTGAGACATTACTGCAGGCCCAGTTGCTGATCTCAAGTTGTGAAATTGTGATTTAGATCAAATGAAGAAGAATGATGAATGATGACAAGAATGATGAAGCATTGCAACATTTAAGTATGATCTTCTGTAACAGCAGAAACTCTGGCTTATAAACAGCAATCACATAGTTATCGTTCTCTTAAAGCAGACACTTCACTTTCACTAAAGCTAAGGAAAACAGAACCCCAGGGCACCCTAACACGCAACCCAATAAAACAGCCCATCATGAGCAGGACTGGTGTGAAACATGAATCTGTACCTGCAGCCCACATTGATGTTCTCTATGATATTATTAAATGAAACTGCTGGCTGCTATTTGTTGTCGGTTTCATAAAACTCACGGTTGTGTGCATACACTGGTGATATGAAGGAGGGAGCAGACAAGGAAAGTAAGGATGGGGGAGGAGAGAGGACAGAGACCTTGGACTTCAAAGAAACAACATCCTTGAAAAAACACTATCCATGCAGGTTTGATATACGGCAGGTTTGAACAGTTATTCTTTTCAAAATACGACAGCTAGGGTTTCCTTCAATGTGGCCGTTATCTCATGTTAAATGGTGATAAATCCTAAAAGGTCCAAAAGCCCTTTTATGTTACATAATTGATCATTCTGATAGAGGTAAAAAAGGAAGAGATACCACAGCAAAACACATGCATGAAGCTTTATACTGGCATTACAATGCGTATCCGACCTTAAATACTTTTTTTTCCCCACTTTCTTCTTTTTCTAATATCATTGTGGGGTATCTTGTTTAATTCTTATGCCATCTTTGTACTGTAATGAACTTTGATCTGCTGGGGGTGACAGATAAAAATGAGCTTGATTGCTAACTGGCATAAATATATGGATTTTACACAGAAACTGTTGTTGATAAACACTGTCCCTGTAAATAAATAAATAAATAAATAAATAAGAGAAAGGCCCAGACTTGAAACAGAGGCAATTTTGCCCCATTTCTCCAAACTTTCATCTCTACTGTAACAGGCTAACTCTTGCAAGCATTAAACTTAGCTGAGAGAGAAAGCATTGGAGAAAATGTGGATAAGAAATACAGATTTAAATAAAAACTGCAGTCAAGATTGAAGCTTCATGCTGTCGCCCCCTCACATGTGGTTAACTGCTTTTTCTTCACAGCACTGACACTGGCTGAACCAAATAGGTATAAGACCATATTTACTGTGCTGTGTGGGAGCCAGTTAAAACTCAACTGTCACTATTCCCTCTGCATTGCAGGGCCCTCACTTTAAGTAGGATGTGTCTCTGTTGAAACAGGGTTGGGCTGTTGACAAAAGAAAGGAGTGGGGATTCTGTTTCATCATAACTCTATCAAGAATACACGGAGCACATCCTGAAGTCACTTCCAAGCAACCAAAAAGCTCAGAATCCTCTTTGTGCAGCAGTTCACCATTTAAACCCACCTTAACAAGGAAATCAACTAAGCCCTGGCAACTTCACAGGAACATCCCTTATGTGTACGTTCATGGCTTTAAATGGCTCTGCTTATATTTATAAGCAAGAAACTGTTTATGACGTTTTAGACAGTGTCAGCTTTGCAAGTAACTCAACAGAGACGTAACAGAGCTATTGTTTTCCTATGAAGTGATTCGGCCACAGGAAAAGGATTTGACAAAGTAAAAGTGTGTGATGGTCAGCAGGCGAAAAAGTTCATTATAACAAATCTTAAGAAATATACCCCCTCAAGCTGAGGGTTGCTTGACTAAATCTCCTCAGATTGTTTTCATAAACATGTTATTTTTTGTTGCTTAAACATTCAAACACTTTCTCATGCTATTGATTTCTGATATCAGTAAAGACATAAAGTTGTCTTTTGTGCCAATCCCCGAACTCCTGGGACTGTGTCCTAGTGGTGTCCCGGATGGACATTACAGTCATTAGGATTAACACTTAAGCTAAACAAATGTGTGTCTGTCAATGAGAAACGGGAATGAAAGGCAAGATGCAAACTAACAGGAAAACCTCCCTCCCATCTGTTGTCTAAACGTCTCTCAGGGCAGCTGGACACAACACAGTGAAACGGCTGCTTTCTTTGCAGAGGGAAGGAGGTGGGGGTCACATAAAGACAAAACAACAGTCTCAGTGGACACATGACAGAATAAGATTAAACATAGATTTGAAAAAAATCCCCAAAATAGCAATAAATGCTCTATTTCAATTTGGTTCTTTTATGTGAATGTGATCATGTCTTTTCGAATGTGATAAATTATTAAAATGTATTGGAGTGATGTGTGGAGATGTGGATTCAGAGGCAGTGAGTCACAACAAAGCAAACTCAGACTCATTATTGATCTAACAAGCACACTGCTATAATGTGTAATGTATAAATTATCCCAAATGGCTTGCTTCCTTGATGTGTTGGGAAAGAACCACTCTTCCTCCACAATTATTTACAGGGTGGGCCATAAGTTTCCATACACAGGAAAATGTATGATGCATATTTTTTTCATGTTTCAGATACCCTAGTAGATGCCTTACATTATCCTTAGTTATCTTTGGGGGCACTTGAAGGCCATGGTGTATCGGGTGAAGATACGAGACATAAATCATCTCTGGGAACCTATCACCAGTGCCATTAAAAGCACAACTTCAACAGTGCTAACGCAAGTTCATCAACAGTGGAAAACACTTTTTATGGTGTGTTTTGGAAACAGGAGTGATCATATAGAGCACATCATATAAATAAAAAACAGTTGTCTAACATAAATGTCTGTTTTTCCTGTGTGGAAACTTATAAACCACCCTGTAGATTGCTTTTCAATCAGGGCACCAAAGGATTGGAGTTAAAGCAAAGGAAATTGCTGATTGCATTTGAACCAGGTGAAGTTGAGTAAAATGAACTGACAAGCTTGGATAAACTACTACACAACCTGCCCTTTTGGCATGTAACAGTCACTATTTACTTTCTTGAGGGATAACAAATATGCATGAGGGCATTACATAAACACATAGCTTACAGAAGAAAATTAACTGTAAAACTACTAGCACTTGAATACTGTCATAATTTGGCCTGAGAATACAATTCCGTATTGCAACATTGGTTTCTCAACCCCATTTGTGGTTTGGCTCACTTCTCCAGTGGTGCCCGGCTTTAAGAGATTACACTTCATTGCTACTGTACCTTCTCATCAGTGCACTTTTTGATGAGGCCCTCTCTAGCCTGCAACTTGCCCTCCAGGACACTGTAATCTCCCTCCTTCTGGTCGATCTGCTTCCTGTGCGTGTCCACCTGCATCATGAGCTCGGAGTTCCGCTTCTCTAGCCGGCTCCGCGCTGCGTCCGTGCGCTTCACCTGCGTCTGCACCTCCGCCAGCTCATCGATCAGATGGCTGTGCTTGTTGGACACCGTCCAGTAGTTGAAAGACAGTACAGCGATGATCACCATCAAGAAGATGAGGATAAAGGACGGGAGGCGGCCTCCTCGTCGGTTTGCACCAAACCCAACCATTTCAAAATTTAAGTGTCACGTCACCTCAGGTTGTTACCGCAACCCAAAGAGCTCAATGAGAGTATTCTCCTGCTGCTGTACAACACATCCGTCTACGTGACATGCCGCGTATATGCGGCAACCGTTCAGAAAGGCAAACACTACTCACGCAAACAGTCATGAATGTCCGAGACTTTTACATTTCTTCTGATCGCTGCTCTCCTTCCGCACACTCGGCATCCTCTCCACGACTCGTCCAATGTCAGTAGGCTGGGTGATATACGCCCGCAGGGACGTGGCCTAGCTCAGCTGGCAACGTTAACACAACAGACGAGACGGGACGTGGACAACCACACAGCAACGAACGAGGCAGTGCAGAGGGAGTGCAAATATAAAGCACAGACAGTTAGCTCTATAACCTAAGCATTCAGCTAATGAATCTTGCAATACGCCCAGCAAGACCTCTCACACACTGATAACTAATGCAGGCTCAGTCACGGAGCCGTCGGTGAACACGACCACTGATGATTTCCGATCCCGAACTGACGTGAACGTTAGCTTCTCCCGTAAACGCAGCGCTGTCCAGCAGCTAACACCTCACACTGTTAGCGTCGCTACATGGGAGCGAACACTTTGACACCATTCAATGAAAGAAAACATCAGCTCATCTGACGGAGGGAGGGTGAAGTCCTGTGAAAAGTCCGGACAAAAAATTAATAATGACCAACGCTTTGTATCACTCTACACGATCTCCTGCCTCTCTGACATGATTTCTGCTTTGTGGAGCTGGAGACATTAGTCTGAGCAACTTCCGTTTTTTATAGCAGCCCAAACACATCTTAAAATAAAAGCACGAAAATACCACTGAGGGTCTCTGAACGACTGCTAATGGCAATACGTACGTTTGAATTTAGTAGGAGTGTCCATCTCTTGAATGTATTGCGAGAAATAAAAGGCATCCGTCAGGGTGGTGGATAAATTTGTTGAAAACATTTTTTGAAAACGTGCCGACTATTATTTTGGTGAAAGGAGACCGGAAACGTGTCTGAGTGAAATACAATCTCGCGAAAAATTAAGTCCTGATTAAATTCTTAATTCATGTTTGGGTTATAAAGTCTGGGCTTTAAGTGAGACCTGTGTAGGAGGCCATTTCCGCCCGCTACAAAAATTAGAAATAAAACTTACCTTCAATGAGATTTTTTTCACCCCGACTTCAAATTTTGAGATAAAATAATCAAAATTTTGAGGTAAAAAAAAAAAAGTCAAAAACTTGGGATAAAAGCCAAAAGTTTGCGAAAAAAAGTCATACATTTGTCATAAAATATCGACATTTTTAGGTTAAAAATAAATAAAAATGCACGAGATCAAAAGTCACATTTTTAAATAAAAGCTAGTGTATGTGTAAAGGTACAAATTTTTAAGAAAAAAATGCAACATTGTAAGTTTGAAAGCAAAATTTTAGTAAATAAAGAATATTTTGGTGAAAAAAGTCAAACATTTATGATTAAACAGGTGAGATGAAAGTCGAATTCTTTTCGATAAAAATTCAAAGTAATGAGATAAAAAGCTGTTGCTTCAATTATAGTTTCCCTCAGATTAACTGTGAGCGTTCTCCCCATATTATACATGCCAGTCTTGAATCCTTATTCTGTATTTAGAGTTCAGGGCTGAAAACCAGTGCATGCAAGTTGGATGAATGAAGTCTGGTGAGCTTGAAAGAGTCTCTGTACAACAATTAGGTCATTTGACCATTATCGGAGGAAGGTCTAACTAGACTAACTAAAAGCTTCATAGTCTATCTTTTGGTGAACCCTTAATCTCCTTTCTAATTCTAGATCACAGTCTAAGGGGCACAAAAAACTTGCAATAATATCAGTCAACTAGGTGACAAATAATTATTGCTAAGGAACTAGCAGTAGCTGATATAACCCTGAAATGCATTATGCACTACCACTTAAAGAATAACAAAATAAACCACAACATACAAACTCATATTTTATTGTAACACTGATAAGAATTGTAACACAATGAGGTAAGTTAAATAATCCACATCTGTGAAGTTCTTGAACCAGCGGCACCACAAAATATTCACCAACCAATCAGTAGTAGCTCCACAAACTCTGCAAACAAAGGCAAGTAATGCCCAGTTGGTTCAGTTCACAGTTTATTACAAACATACTTCTTTCTGCTTCTTATGAGGACAAGAGGAACACTGATAACACAATCTCACTTGCCTCAGATAGATTAGCTGTGTATTTGTTTCTTTTTTATGAGATGAATCTGAGTAGAAAAAGATCCCCTGAGGGAGAGACATTCTTTTGTTTTTGGGATGAGAAAGAAGCCACTACAGACACTGGCAGGCTCAGTCTGAGTTTGCTACCGTTTCTGCTGATGACTTGGCACGGTCTCACAGGGCACTAGGAGATACAATGTGAGTTCATTTCAGTTTTCCTGCGCTGCAGTCACACTTTGAAAGTAACTGATCTCTCAGTGCTGTACCAGTTACTTATTACTCTACAGACATGTGCTGCACTGCACATCCAGGCTGCAACCACCCCGCTCAGTAAAATGCCCTCAGAGGTTTGATCCAAGTCCTTGTTGGGAGAGTGGTCAAAGAATAGTTTCTCTGCACTCAAGGCTTTGTTCAGAGGAAGGTGAGTCCAGGAGGTTGGTGGAGGCATTGGTCGTTTGTTGAAAGTTTTTTGGACGGCGCATTGAAGGGGATGAACTTAAAGCGCCGCAGCTTTGAAGGTGAAGGTCCTCATGTCCACGCTTCCTGGGACTGCCACTGATGCTCTGAGTCATCACCTATGAAAACAGCCAAGAATCAAAGAGTGGTTCAGACAATAGTTTTCCTCATTGTTTGTATGTTTTCTCTCCTTTTATTACACCCCAAAAGGTCAGTAAAACTTACAAAAGCTCTAATTTGAAGCTTTACAGTAAAAAAAGAAAGAATTCTTCATAAAAACAACAAAAACTAACTAAACCTTTCTATGACAAACATCAACATAAATTCGGTCATACCAAATAACATGTGGAGTGCCTCAACATCAATGTTACAATTGAGGAGCAAATGTGCGTGCAGCAAATGTAAGCATGTTAACTAGCTTCACACAAACTTGAGCCTCATTTAAGTCTTTGTTGGTTCACTGCTTGTTGCATGACAATCATGACTTTATTGTGGTACTGTTAGGTAAAAGTAGAAACACTTCTAACTGCTGCATTTCAAGTAAGCTTCATTATTGAGTAGATCAATTGTTACCTGATCTATGACATTGGCACTGAAAATAGCCTCCTCCATGTGTTTCTCATCCGACTTGATGACACACTTGATGTTGTTGACGACCTGCTGGACCTCAGGAGGTAGACTGCAGCTGGAGTGCTCCAAGAACTTTGCCACCAGTATTTTGGTGTCTTTGTACATCTTGAGATCAGCCAGGGAGTGTGGGCGTTCATGGGAGGAGTGTGTGTGCAGGGTTCTAGGTTTAAGGTGGATGTCGACTTTCCTGCCCTCTTTTTGCTGCTTCCTCACAGATATATGACTGTGTTTAGCTGCGAGACCATCTGCTGATGTGTTTGTCGACTCTAAAGGCAAAAGAAGATAACTGTTAAAACCTATATGACAGCATACATCACATAAATACCCATCATTATAGTCATTTTAGTACAAATTCAAATAGAATTTCTCTTCTTATTTGGCTGAAGCTTAGTTCATCTGATTAGCTCAAATCCAATGAATAGGATTTTTAACTCTCTCCTTTCTGTCAGACTTGTCGTTTGTCCCTTAGGTCTGAGTGTTTCATACAAATTTTACCTTGCTCTGGTGATGCATGAGTTGATTCCTCGGCAGCAGGGTTATTTGCAGATGCACAACTTAAATTTTCTCCTGTAGAGGGAGATAAAGGCCTTAGTGTTGAGCAACTAGAGAACAGTACATGTTTCTGGCACATCTTCCAACATGATGCTGCAACTAATCATTGATTGATATTGTAAGTCTGAAAATTATTTTCTTTTTCATTACATCAGTTGTTTGAATTCTCATGAATAAAGATTTCAAGTCTACAGAGTCTGGTGTTGTGTTTTTAAGTTTTTTTATTTTTATGGTCAACAGTCACAAGCCCCAGTAGAAGTTGAGTTCACACTGGTAAATAATGGGTGAAACAGTGATGTACTAGTTGAGTTAAAATGAATAAAAATACTCAAGATACTTAAGCCAGTTTACAAGAGATTAAGTATTTAAAATTTAATTTGGGCAAAATCCCTGCAGCACTCACTTCCTGTCGTTGAGGAGCAGGAGATGGGGTCGCTGGTAGAGCGGACAATGCGTGCCAGCTTGCGGTACCTCCTGGCTGCTCGAAGCCCTCGCGGCTTCTCTGAGGGCGAGATGCCACTTTGAGCTGAGGTAGATGGAGGTTGGGAAGTTGAGGACGGTGACCAAACACTGAAGCACAGCCTGGGGCCACGCGGCCTGCTGGGAGGGGAAGGAGAAAGGGAAGGGGCCATGGGACTGATGGCTGAAGTCCCCCCAGAGGAGGCCACAGAGGTGGGGGAGCAGGGTTGAGGTGGCGGAGGGAGAGTTACGGGGAGTGTGAGCTTCCGGCTCATCATCCGTGCTTTAATAAGCGAGTGTGTCGATGCTTTAGGTGGCTCCTCTGGAATGTGTTTGGCTGATGCAAGCTCATCACATATGTGCATTGCAGCCCTGTGGTCTTCACATGGCTGTGTCTCTGTCGAGTCCTCCAGGTTGCTGTAGTTTTCTGAAGACCAGTCCGGGGAGCGCTCCAAAGAGTCCTGTGTGTGTGAGGACTCGCTGTATCCTGTATCACTTGGTCGAGTGTCAGTGTTTGGTAAGCCGCGATGACAACGGGAGGGGCCTCTTGAACATAGCTCCAGGCTGGGGCAGCTTCCATTGATGGCAGTTGTGTGGTGAAGTGTGCCGTAAGGAGAGGAGTCAGATCCCTGAACCTCAAGGGAGCACAAGTCCTCTGAGGAGCATGTCTGGTCCTGATCAGCCACTTCTGACACCATCAGTGACGCACTGTCTACTGAAGCTGGTTATGAGGGAATAAATGATCATCAGTCGGACAGTGAGCAGAAAAAGACATGAAACAATGCTCTGCAGAGCTGCAGATGTATTTACCCTGTGTGCTGAGTCCAGCTGTGGTGTTTCTCTCACACAGACTGGATTCAGTGGCCTGCTGCTCATTGCTGGTGGTGACCTGTACAGAGGACATCACAAGTGGATATTTTTAGTGAAAACAATTATTAATATACTGTGCATGGATAAAGAGAAATAAATGAAGGAGCATGAAGTAGTCTTATCAGTCAGTTTAACATACATTGTATAAACTGTGGAAACAAGGTGTCTTACTCTGCACCTGCACACTTTGACCTGTAGGGGGATCTATGGCACCATGATTTACTATAATAAATTTCTCAGTTGTAATGTTGGTGAAGCAGTGAAGGGAACTATCATTTAGGGTGGAATAAGAAGGTTTTAAAAGGTTTCATTTCACAGGAGCTGACATGACATAGTTTGAGTTGAGAGCAAAAACAGCAAAACAGACAGTATGACTTTAAAGGCAGATCTGACTTATTGTTCTCACCTGGCTGGCAGGAGTCTGCCCCACCACAGACTCATACGGAGGAGGCAGGTCAGTTGGGTATAGTGTCCCCGGGCTGTTGATGGGAACCCCATAGATGGCACTGAAAGGAGAATGAGGAAAGTCCAGGTGCAGGCCTCTGTTGAGGAACAACAGCCATGTTTTTAACCAAACAACTAACAAACATCGCAGGTCTTACAATACCTGGAATACAGAAGTGCTGGAAGTATAAACAGGACACAAAGTGGAGAGTGTACTATACTATAAATACATTCAATTTAACAAGGATGAAATTCATCCTTTTGTCCCCAGTAGTATAGACCAGTAGACATATTCAGGTAGTGCACACCTCTATGAGTACCACCACTGTTTATATGGCACCAATTAAGAAGGAGCAGCCATGCGTTCAGTCATATCTTATAATTACAACCCCATTCCCCTCCAAAGTGGCGGAGCATGAAATACAACCTGAGAGCCCCACCAATCAACAGAGGCATGATGATGTCATGACACATCCCTGGCCTCAGGCAGGGACATCATAAAGGCTTCATCTGCCTTGTTGATATTTATGGCATAATTGACAAACATATGTGGCGTCCTGCCAATGGG